>JAGSMP010000877.1:0-89130 GCA_029286625.1 Parnassius orleans
AAGATTTAAGTTTATCAGTTAAGATACCAGAGACTATTGATAAGTTTATTAAAAATGCCAAGACCCTGCCTATTTCTTTATTGCAGGCCTTAATTACTTTGGTACAAATGCCGTCATTATTACTTTATTTATGTCATATTCGTCAACAGGGTTTAGATAAATAGAACTATTTAGGATTTGATTGGATTTATTATTTGATATATTATTTGGGATATATTTGTTTGTCAATTCAATGAAGAAATTGTATTTGCGATTTGTGTAGAACAAGTAATAACTTCGTTGTAGTATTCTATAAAATCAATATGATTATTATATTGCGGCTTGGTATCTATTTCATCCTGTATGACCTTCCAAGTAGCTTTGCAGGTATTTTTGCTGTTTAACACATATTTATTATTAATTGTTTTTTTAGAACATAGTATGCATTTTTTAAGTAGTTTTGAGTACGCTTTATATTTGTGTTTGTTTTGAGGAGATTTTTTCCTGTTGTAATTTTTCCTTATGACTCTATTTTTCACGCAGCTATTCCTAATTCCCTTAAATATCCATTTTAAATGGGATTTTGTAGATAGTCTAACTTTTTTATAAGGGAAGCAGAGATTGTAAAGAAGGCATAGCCGATCATGAAATTTATTAAACGCAGCGTTAGGTTCTGTTTCGCTGTAAACATCGGAAAAGGAAAGGCTCACTATATATCTTTTAAAGTTCTCTATATTTTCAGAAGCGTAGTTCCTCCTATAAGTGTATAAGGTTTTTGGGGGAGTAACCTTTGATTTAGTACTAAATCCAAGAATTTGCGCAGTATTATGGTCCGATAAACAGAGAGGGAGGGTAAGTCCAGTTGCACCTTTATTATTACTAAATATATGGTCAATACATGATAGGCCTCCAGTGGGTTCCGTGATGTGCTGAGTAAGATAATAATTTTGGAGAATATCTAGTAAGTTGTCGGTCACATTATTTCTTATTAAATTATTTATGTTATCTCCCACAATCACAATTTCTTGCTTAAAGTGCTTATGCAAATATTTACTAAGCACAAGCTCCAGTTTACCGAAAAAGCATTCAAAATGCCTTTTTTTTGTAGCAGTTGAAAAACGATATACGCAGTCAATAATTATGTTGTGATAAGGTATTTTGATTGAAAGCCTCGTCAAAAATGGTTGTTTGTTTGAATGCTATACCTTTTTTTACCACTATACAGGCCTCGTCAAAAATGGTTGTTTGTTTGAATGCTATACCTTTTTTTACCACTATACAGGTTCCATCCCGTTTTTTGTTTCGTGAGTAGTGGGCCGCAGGTACGTAATTGTGTATATTGATATTTTTTTCCTTACCACACTTTATGAAAGCCACTGAAAAACAAAGCACATCCAGGGACAAGTCATGATTTTGTTTTGAGCGAGTCACTTCAATAAGTTCTATTTTTGAAGATAAAACCTCTATATTTTGATGTAGGATTACGAATTTATTGTTATTATTTTTAGGAAAGAAAAAATTCAGGAATTTTTTATTTTCAGGTGTTTCTGTTGTTTTATTTGGTGTTTTTTTTTTGCTTTAACAGGGAAGTACATGGTATTGTGCCTTTTTTAGATACTTGCATGTTCACGCTATTTTTTGAAATGTAATTGATCTTATTTGAATCTTTTTTAAATTTTAACCCATTTTTAATATAATCGTGTTCATATTTTAGATAATCTATTTCTATATTCAATTTAGTACATATTTTATTTTTAGTCGATGTCATGTTTAGGGTGTTTAGTTATTCAATAATTTGTTTATGTCAATAAAAGTACAATTTTTATTATTTTTTTTTTTACCATGAGTTTGATTTCAGCATTAAATTTATGAACATTTAGATAATATTTTAAAATATAATTTCAAAAATATTTTAAAATGCTTTAAATTACATAAGGTATTACATAGGTCAGTTAGGAACAAGTAAGGGTTTTTGTCATTACAGCCTGCAGATAATATCAGTATATCATTACTGTTTAGAGAATCTTGTAAATAATTGAAGCTTCTTAGTACTCTCGAGCTCGATGCGATTGGTTTTACCATACCAGAGACGTTGTAGCAATCATTATATAACCCGGAACGTGGTGATTTTAATTTCACTGCCAGGCCTCTAGCCTGTTGATCACTGATACTATGGACAATAGGCTTCCTCATCTTTTTTAACAAAATATTAATTTATTTAAAATGTTAAAAAAGAAAATACAATTTTAATTTATCATAATATAACTTTGAGGTATATCGTCGGCTTTTAGAAAATAAAAAAACGAATTGTTTATAACCCTTTTCAAAATTTGGATTCAAAAAATAAAAACGACGAAGTGTATCACAGTGTTATTTAACTATAAATTATGGAGAAATCAAGTACGTAAAAATGTAATCCACAGTAATAAAATAATTTAAAACTATAACTGAATAAAAGTGAATATAAAACCGTCTTGCGCCTTAATAGAAGTGCCACATAAGTGTATACGTAACTTAATTTATAATATTGAGTTATGATTTTTATTTAGACACAGTAATAAAACTAGTAAAAATGCTATTGAATCGTTTTTAATCGTGCTTATGACACTTAATGTCTGATAAATATTTTCAACTTAATCATATTATATTAAATACAGAATATTTAATACATAACTTAAAAACCAAATATATATGATAGCAAAACACATGAATAATATGAATTATTAAAGTTTTGAATGGAATATCGGTAGATTTAATCTTATCTTCCTTTACTTTACTATTAAAATTTATTAACCACTTAGAATAGTCACTAAATACGTCATTGGCCTCTTTAAGTTGAGTATCTAAAATTTTTCCTTCACGTCTACTCGGTCCAATTTTAATTAAATATGCTCTCACTTCTTTTGATTTCTCATATAACTGTTCTAAAGAAATATTCATAACTTACCACCAACACGTAAAATATAGTACTAATTATATAATTTTAAGAAATATACAGGGACTCCAGTAGAAGTACCAGCACAGTAATAGACAGAAAAATATTATTGGTAGTCAGGTGAAATTGCAATTGTTCAGCTTTATTGTTGTCTTATTGTTTCCCACTGCATTTTGCACAATCATGGTCTCTTCTTTAATCTGAGAACGACCTATCTTCTTGGTTGTTACTTTTCGTCAACTTTTTGTTAAACACGTACACCCAGTCACGCAGCTCAAGATAGAACGCCGTAGCTTAATTCAGTTCATTAGTTGCACAAAGAAAAACCTGACAAAGAAAAATGAATGGAATAAAAAATCACTCAGGTGCGAAATTACCTCTTAATTGCTTCTTTGTTTTTTTTTTGGCTCAATTTCACATTCTTCTGGGTGATGCTCGCTAGAATACAACTGATTCTTTCATTTTCAATGAATCCGCCAGTTTTCATTTTTCAGTCAGCTTCTAAAACAATATATTTTGTGGCCTCTCCTCGTGTTTTTCATGTTATAGTTTTCTTGTCACATCCGGTATTGCGTTAATTGCGTTATTATAATATATATTTTAATACTATTTAGAAGTCAATCCATGATTTTTTTTTTTTTGGATAAGAAAATTCTATTCTTGTAGGTCCGGTGTTGCGCGTGCATTGTAGCAGCGCACCGCCTGGCAGGGTTGCCATGTAATGTTGGGGCAATGCAAGAAATTAAACTCACTCATGCGATTTAATAAATGCCTCTTTATTGATTTAGAGGAGACTTATATAATATAGTAATTGTGACGTAGGTACATAGGTAGGGGGTAGGGTTTGTGTTACGTGGTTTCAGGTAGAGACACATGAATGGTGCCTTCTTCTATAATATAATATGATATTACTGAACTGAATAGATATTATTTCTACTCCTTATATGGAGTCCACGTTGAATGATACCTACACCACAAAGTTACAGCCTATATACGCACCACTACAGGGCACAGATCTCATCTCATTTCTGAAAGGGTTTTAAGGCAAGGTAATGTCGCCGAGCTGCCACAATGCGAGTTTGCGAACTTCACTTAAATATTTTTTTCTTATTTCTCAGACATGCATGTTTCCTCACGATATTTTTCTTCACCGCCGAGAACGTTGTAAACCAGCACTTAAAATTGCAAATATCAATTCCGTGAGCCGTCGTAGCTCAGGGGCTAAGCGCCCACTGTAAATTTCACAGTCCGCGAGCAACCAGGGAAACAAAAAGTTTATAAACACAATCAACTAATTCAGCATGCTTAACCATATTGACTCTTTTGTTTCATGTGAAACGCCGGTTACACTCAAAAACAACACTATGTTAATTTTTTATCAATTCGCTTACTGATAAGAGATAAGCCGTAAGAATAATCATCGCTGAGCCACGGATAAAATATATTTCATGGTTATCTCGTAGTCGTAAGTTGTTGTAATTTTGGCATATCCGTATCATTTTCATCTTATTTGCGACGATTACCTTCGGTAAACTTGATAAATACGTGGAATTTGTCAACCAACGTTCATCCGCAGTAATGTACATACTGGCTCAAGAGTCTATGTTACAGTTTCACACAGAAGGAGGGGAGCGTTACATACTAGATGGTGTAACGCTCCCCTCCTTCTATATATAAAAGACCGTCTGATGTATAATATAACAATTTTAAGTATTATAAATTATAACATCCATGTCACACCTATGCCGGTAGTTGTTGGGAGCACTAAGCTCGAAGTTGTTGATGAGTATGTTTACCTGAGACAAATAGTCCGACTAGGTAAGTCCAACTTCTACCGAGAGGTCAATCGACGGATTAAACTCGGCTGGGCAGCGTATGGGAAATTACGCCACATCTTCTCGTCAGGTATACCTCAAAAGTTGAAAACGAGACTGTACAACCAGTGCGTGTTGCCAGTGATGACCTATGGAACTAAAACGCGGTCCTTCACTGGTGGCCGCATGAGTAAGCTCAAGCTCACTCAGCGAGCTATGGAGAGGGCTATGCTCGAGGTTTCTCTGTGTGATAAACTTTGAAATGAGGATATCCGCAGTAGAACCAGAGTGACTGACGTAGCCCAACGGATTAGCAAGTTGAAGTGATGGGGAAAAAAGGTTCTCGAGTGGCGGCCTCGTACCCGCGGACGAAATTTATGGCGTCCCCCCACTAGATGGAGTGTCAACCTGGTAAGACATGCAGGAAGTCGATGGATGTAGATGGCTGAAGACCGTGCTTTGTGGCATTCCTTGGGGAGGCCTATGTTCAGCAGTGGACTTGTGAAAGGCTGTAATGATGATGATGATGAAGTAGTATAAATTACTTGACCAGGCTTATTAATATTGATCTTTCCCAAAGATATTTCTAAAGGTTTATTTATAGGTCGTTTGTAATATACAACAATGCAAACATGATACGATACATTGTCGAAAAAGAGAATTATAAACGTGTATTAATGTTAATGGACTACCTGTGTCAGGAGGATGCTGTTGCCCTTTCTTGTTTCAGATAACCTCTGTCGCTTCTTCCACCACTTCCCTTTATCGTACCCACGGGATGATATGTGTTAATGGGTTCCACCATATAACCCTTAATCTGTCTTATTAGGCAATCTATGGGGAGGCGTATGTAAAGCAGTTGACTTTGATAGGCTGTAATGAATGGATTATTTAATGAAAGAAATCCTTTCCTAACTTAATGACGCTGTACTACCCAATTAGAAATGCATTGTAAATCAAATAAATATGTTGCAGATATTGAATCTTTCTTAAGGAAATCGGCGCCTGGAACTCTAGATTTAATGGTGTCATCCCTTATCAAGGAGTATAGAATCGGGGTTCCTACGCTTAGCAGCTTATCTTTGAAAAGTGGAAAGAGTGACTGGCCCACCCCGGGGCAGGAAGTAGACCTATTATGGCTTTTCTTCTGGTCCTGTCAGTTTGAATGAACAAGCGGTACGGGTCAATGAATCTTCCATCTGATGTATATGCTTTCTGGGTATGGGTTCTTTGGTAAGTGCTTGTGCTGTGGAGCCAGAAGAGAGCCAACAACCGAGGGCCACCGCTTTGGTAGCAGCTACGGGAACATCATTTCTTTTAGGTTTGCCCGACTTTTGCTTGGTTCATAAGTTCACTGCTGAATATGGGCCTCCCCCAACAAATGCCTTAAAACACGATCCTTCCTGCATCTCTTACTAAGTCTTCGTACTTCGCTTACTGGTACGAGGCTGTAACTCGATAACAATGTTTCAATTCATAATCAAAGTGCAGATGAGTTTTCACTCCTGAGGACTTAGAATGCCTCGTTTCCAGTAAAAAGGGTCTCCGGTTCTCTATACTCACCTTAAGAAACACATCAGCTTTAAGCTGATATTTTACGCTGGTATTCTGTGAGGGCGTGGTCCTACCCCGGTCGAGCTGACCCATTCAAACTACAATTATAATATAGCTGCAGCGTGGCTCTATAACGTAAAACCGGTTGTTCGAGCTATATAGACAACTCACTGCCACTGCAGCTTAATAATCCGATAGAGATAGATATAGATCCTTTTTGTTTATGCTTCTATCTGGGTAGGTACTATCTACATTTCTATTTCTTCCAAGCAGCGGTATACCGTTTACAATTCAGACGTTTAACTTGTCCTTAAGGTTTAGGTACTTTGTTATCCATAGTACCTTTAGTATTTTGTGTTTAAAGTTGGTCACAGGTGTCCATGGGCTGCAAGGACCCAGAGATCTTAAAATCTACCTGATAGGAGCCTCTTAACAACAGATGGGTTTTTAGCGTGTTAGTCGATGTAACAATAAAAGGAAAGCTGTAAAGCAATTTTCAGGTATCACATAAATCGTAAAAATTTTATTACATTTTAAGCCCAAGAAATTATTCTTCATTCTATTCACTGGACGCGAAGCGATATGAAAGCAATACGCAAAGAAGTGGAAATTTAACCATTGTATTATAAAATAATTTTTGATGTGCGGTGGCGGTATAAGAGAACCTAATTATTTTGTTCCTTCGATATAGTAAAGGTAACTATGGGAAATATCAGAAATCTTCTTATACTTTTGATAGGTAGCAGTATAACCATATCGTTTAGGGCAGACGGATAATACCTAGACTAACGGCGAAGAAGCGTCTCAGGTGCGAGATGTCTGGTACTTCGATCGCCAACCTGCGTATCAAGCGTGGCGATTAAGATGATTTGAAACTGACGGGAGAGACCCATGTCCAGCTGCAGAAGAAGAAAATTGTTATTTATTAAACTAGTATTAAATTCAAGAATGTAAGAAAGAAGGAAAATCACATTTGTTCATGGTATGACCACGACATAAATACATTATTTAGAGTAATATTATAAAATAAGTATAATATAAAACTGTCGACCGTCTCCTTTCAATCTTTCGTGAATATATATCTTCAATAGCTTGCTTTTAGTAGTGTGTACATTCCTAAAGCTTTGCTCTTAATCCGTATTCCACGATTTTTTGTTTACATAAGCAATTTTAAATATCTTCAGCTACAGACAGCTTAAATCACTTCTGTGTTGGAAAGCCGAGTGTTACAAACGGCTTGTCTAGTTCACTTTCTGGTTTAAGAAAACCTGATAATGGACTAAAACTAAAGGAAAAATTCTTACTTTTTTTCAAGAAATAAAATTTCAAGATGACAATCCTAATTCAAGTGATCTCGACTGGAATTGGTAATGTTTGTAATTACATATTTTTATTATTTTATGTTGTAATAAATATTAACTTCATTTTGTCAAGTGAGGAGCGATTAAGGCGTTTTAAAACTATAATAAATCTAAGAGATGTCCATACAGAAGCTCATGAACTCTAATAATGACACGTTTATTATTATACATCTTTCATGCAGACCTAATTACTTTTGATTACTCACATTTAACGCAATGAGCCACACACAGGGTGCATCATTAGCAACAGCATCCATGCGCGTACTTGTATCACGCTATGTGGCGTCGAATCCATGACTCTTCACTACCTAAGATCGAAATTTTCTGCATTTTCACGTATCCGATTATTTTGCTCCATTATACTATATATCTAATAATAATTACAATACAGAACATAATTAGAAGAATTTCATACAAGATTTTATTGTTTATAACCTAACACTTAACCTTAATAGCACTTGCATTTTCACAGATATTGATTTTGTTAAGTTTTACTAGTTAGACCAATTGTTTAGTTTCGTCTAGATTTATACCTTTTAAACTCACTCCACTGACACTGTGAGGCTTAGAAACCTCCAACTCTGGTAAGTTAATTACTGGTTAATTTTGGTAATTCAGGTTATTAAAAGAATATTGGTGGTATTTGAAATGAATACTTCCAATTATAATATGCCTAGGACATAATCATCAGTGTTATCGATTCCACGTTTACTGTAGTCTCGTTCACGATAAGGCAGTCTATACGGCACTATTATAATCCTTTACAAGTCCCATTCCTATCAATATAATGCTTTGACATATTTCAGCTCTTCCACATTTTTTAATTTATTTCATAGACCATACTTTCAAGTGTCTTTTATATATGGGACTTAAAGCCCCAACTCTGCTATTATAATGCTTATGTATCCTTAAGAGACCTTCTATATTATTGTTTGTTTTTCATAGATATTACTATCATATGTCCTTAATATGGGACTATCACATTGTACGACAGTACTTTGGTAGTCAGTCGCGATCGAACTCCTCACATATAGGTCTGACTGTAGGTATACATCTCCGGGAGATCTCGAATACAAATGTATGGGTAAATTGACCCCGTGGATTTGATTCAAACTTTGTATGGAAGTTCCGTACGTTAAATAATTATAAAAAATATTACCCTAAAATTAAAGCATTAGTTTTTGTGATATTTACAAAATAAGATTCATGCATTGCATGAGCACGCTCTATAACTTAATTTTCCCAATTATAATTTAAGACTTATAAATGTTCTTTATCTTTATTATTCTATTATAACCTTAATGAAATGCATGTCGTTTTATTCCTTAAAATTTATAGTTTAACATAGTAATATTAGTTTTGCGGAATTTAAACGGAGTATTGAGAAATTAATAATTAAATATGAATCTTATAATAACCTAAAAACAAATTAAAAGCGATTGTCTAGTAGTTTTCACCGGTATTATTAATTAAAATAGTGCACTATTCCATAATCTATACATATAAAATGCTTTGTCCTTAATGAGTGACTGACGGATCAACGCACAACCTAAACCGCTGATCGTAGAGACCTGAAACTTGGAGGGTGTGTCCTTTGTATGACGTAGGCATCCGTTAAGAAAGAATTTTCTGAAATTCTACCCCTAAGGGGGTGAAAAACGGGGGCTAAATTTGTATAGAACAACGTGATTCCTTGGTCCAATCTACTTCAAATTTTGAATAAAGATTCTTTAACAGAATTTATGGAAGACGTGTTTCGTATTTTATTGATACTCATCGCGTTACGGGGTTAAAAAGGGGTACAAAGTTATTTTGGGGGTGATTTGCATCGAAGTTGATATCTCTTCTACTACTCTCTCTGACTCCTTAGTGCTTTTGATTTAAATTACATTTTATTTTGACACATGTTTGAAAACTCAAAACGATGAAATCACATAAAAGCTTGGTGCAATGCAATACTATTTAAAACTGGAATGTCAAATATAAAAGAATATTTAAATCGGATTAGAATTCGAAATTTCAATTTTATTTCTTCTTGGATTATTTGAATGAAAAACTTACCTTATACGTTGATTTTCCTTCGAAAATTCCTTGTAAATCTCTTAGATTACCTACTTAGCGAATATTTGCTATTGCTGTTAATTTGTTTGGAAGTTCATTTTCACTATTTTATTAGAATATTTTGAGTGTAGTTAATTTAATTTCTTTTTCATTTGTTGTTATAATAATTAAATTAGATTCTTTGAGAATTTGTTAGTGTATAATATAGGTTTTTAGTTTAAATTGTAAAAATATCTGTGTTTGATTTGTTGTGTATAATAGTATAGTTTTTTTTTGTTTTAATATAGATATTTAAGTAGTTAGTTCTTTGTCATAGAAGTTTAATTTAGTGTGTATTGTTCTACTCGTAAGTCTTTGGTTAAAATACAGGGATAGCCTATCAGAAGACTACAAACGACAAGTGGAAAGGCTTTTTGGTATTATTTTCTATCGATTTGATACAAAACGCTGCAATATACCCTAACAAAGTAATATGGCAGAAGTACTCCGCAAAACGAAATTAATTGTTTGAGACGAGAGTACTATGACTCATAAAGCGGGTTTTGAAGCCCTAAATAGATCTTTACAAGATATGAGAAATAATAATTGTCAAATAGGAGGAGTTACTGTATTGTTAGCAGGCAATTTCAGGCAGACTTTACCAGTAGTGCCCAGAGGAACGTGAGCGGACGAAGTTAAACCGTGCGTGAAGCGGTCTCATTTTTGGCCTTCAGTGACAAAACTGAGTCTTACCAAAAGTGCAGTGTGTAAACTTTGTTTTAAGATGTATTAATTGATTTCTTATCATACCCCAAACACCATTAAATCCAAAAAGACTAGATAATATCATGTTTACTTATGTTATTACACACTGATAAATATGAATTAAGATATTTTAAACTGCTTGTGTAAGGATAACAAAAACACATATATAATTTAATTGTATTTATTAGTGTCAATCATTATCATTTCAAAAGATTTTTTCAAAATAACTTGATAATATCATGTCCATTTTTAATATTGTTAGGAATTAGAAGGATATTATCAATGTTATGAGATGTGATATAAGACTGTTATATTCAAAATCCATATACATTTTTGTCTCTGCTTACGGGCAGCTCTGCAAGATTTCAGGCTACAAGACATACAGATTTGTTCTAAGCGATCCACCTGAAAAAAGTTAATGAATATTGTATATAGTGTCTATACCAAATAATAATTCTTATCAATATATTTTTTTTTAAATATTTATTGCAATCTAAATAGCGTGTAGGGTCTATGTGTATGTTTATATTGATTTACATTTCAAACGCTATAAAGCCAAAAAAACATATCTACATATGATATTGTTAGAAATCCGAAGGACATTTTCAATAAGAGATATGAGATAAGACTATGCCATCGATGTCAATATAGAAGTAGTAATTATGAATTTACATCAACAATATTTGTACTACGTAAAAGTTGTCTGACTTCTTATTTTCGCTGGTTTCATGTAAAGGAAAAAGATATTATTTTTATATTAATAATATAAAAATAATATCTTTTATATAAAAAGGGTCACAGCAGGACTGTAAAAACTACCGTGGTATCAGCTTGCTTAGCATTGTGGTTAAATGCTAAGGTGTTAATTGAAAGAGTTATGGAAGAAACTGATGGAAAAATTTGGGATGTGCAAGCTGATTTAGAAAGGAATAAAGTACGAATCAAGTCTTTCCATGCGCATGATTGCGGAGAAGTTTTTGCCCAAAAACCAGAAAGTTTTTTGTGCGTTCATGGACTTGGAAAAGGCTTATGACAGAGTGGATAGGGATGTATTATGGCAAACACTGAACTCATTTGGGTTGAGCACTGGGTTGATACAGGCATTGAAGTCTCTGTAGGGACTCCAGTGCTTGTGTCAGGATCAACGGGGCCTACTCGGACTGGTTTGGCATCCATAAAGGTGTCAGATAGGGCTGTCTGGCTTCCCCGTGGCTGTTCAACCTATTTATGGACAGTTGTTTGCAAACTTTGAAAGTTGAAGAATGTGGGTTGAGAATGGGTGAGTTAACCGTCAAATGCCTTTTGTACGCCGATGATCAAGTCATATTTGCATCGTCGGCGGCCGAGTTGCAAATGATGGTTACTTTAATTATGGTCATTAAAGAAAGGGGTATAAAAGAACGCAAGTAAGACGAAAGTGATGGTTTTGAAAGAGAAGAAAGTAAAACGTTATGTGAAATAAGAATAGAAGGAGTTGATTGAGCAAGTGGATGAGTTTATATTTGGGATGTTTATTTAGCAGGGATGGTAGATATGATAAGGATATAGAACGACGAGTGAACGCAGGAAATAGAGTGAATGGGGCTCTACACGCTATTGTGAAGAGTCAGAATGTGTCAAAAAAGGCACGTTTGGCAATTCATAATGCTGTGTTAGTCCTACTTTAATGTATGGTAGTGAACGTTGGGTCTGGCAGAAGAAGCATGAGAGTAGAATAAATGCTGTAGAGATGCGGTCATTAGGAGTATGCTAGGTGAATCTGAATGACAGGGTGAGAAATAGTGTGATAAGAGAAAGTGTGGTTTGCAAGATGATGTTGTGACCAGGATTAAGAAAGGAATGCTTCGGTGGTTTGGTCATGTAGAAAGAATGAACGAAGAAAGAGTGACAAAGCAAATTTATGCTGCAGAAGTGAACGGCAGAGTCGGAAAGGGACGCCCTAGACGAAGATTTATCGACCAAATTGGCGATATATTGAAAATGGGCCAGATTAGGAGTACCCTTAACCGACGAGCGTGTATGCGTAGATATATGGATGTAAAGGAGGCGAGAGAGGTGTGCCAGGATCGTGCCAAATGGAAGTCCGTAGTCTCTGCCTACCCCTCTGGGTGACAGGCGTGAGTGTTTATGTATGTATGTATTATGTATGTATTAATTATATATATTAATTTTATATAAATTATTAAAATTGCGCGTTTACCGCTAAAAAGAACCCTTTGTCGTATATCCTCAGTTTCAAGGCACTCCTCTTGTTGCCTCAGACAGTATCGGAATCCTCGGCGTCGACATATCGAGTGCTGTGCAGTTTTGTGGTCACTTGGAAGAGAAGGCCAAATAGGCATCTAAATAGCTTGGCGTTCTCAGCAGAGCGGGACAGTATTTCATTCCGGCACACCGCCTGCAACTTTACAAGGCGCAGGTTTGGCCTCACATGGAATAATAATATATATGTACTATATATACTGTCTATCTACTATAGCTGGCATAAATTCAGGATCCAGACGGACTACCAAATAAGCCATTTGGTATTGTCAAGTTTATGGAGCAACTTGCTGAATACATAAGGTATTTATACCTAAATGTAGTTAAATGAATCGCTCTTCAAAGCCGCCAAAGCTATATCAAATAGAGAGGCTTCCTTAAATCCCTCGCCCCATAGATTCTAATATTCTTTTAACATACACAAAAACGTATTTTGTGTATTTATTATATCTATTATTAAATTTAGATTATACTAATAACATAAAACTTTAATACTTTGTCACTTTTAAAATACTAATAAGGTGAGACCTGTGTTTGTCATTTTATTTAGGTAATTCATCATAAATTATAGATCTTAGAAATTTTCCAAAATTCTAGATGTAAAAGTTATATCTTATATTACATACATACTCTTATATTAATTAACTAAACTTATCAGTTTTCATTTTCGAATTTCGAATGTCATTGGCGAATTTTACCATGCGACCACAAAAAACTAAAGGGAAAAAATACATAATGTGGAATATTAATATTTGGTTAACCTGCATGATATTATCAATGTTATGTTAAACACTTGTGCATCGATGAGACGATATTTATTGTCTTGTAAACAAACAAGTATAAACTTTTTTGCTATGTTGCTACCAAAATGTACTTTTAAAGTATATAACCACAGACTTTATTCTTACAGTAGTGATGCAACTTGAACTCTGTTTTTACTTGAGTCAATCGAGTGAATTTGTCTAACTCGGTACTCAAGTGAAAATAAATTTTACTCGAGTCCGCTTGCACTCGAGTTACCGATTCAACTCGGTAGATTCGGAGAGTGCTACATATATGTTACTTCACTAATACACTTGTAGTATAAGGCGCCGCGGTTTAAGTCACTGGTTACTTCCAAATTAAAACTTGCATCTAGCATGTTGTAAATAAATATGGACTTAGATTGATTTATAATATCGTGGTTGTGCTATCATTGTTGTTTATTTTTTGTTACTTTGTATAAGTAGTACATAAGATAAAAGGTGATTGAAATATACTTGTTTGTTTAAAGTAACAATTTAACAACAAAAGAAAAATCGTCAGTGTGGAATTATTTAAAAAAAAATCGTGAAGAAAGCGGTTTGTAAGATATGTAAAAAGCAGTTTGTAGATTTTGAAATACTACAGTCATAAAAAAAAAACATGAAAATACTACAAAAAAATAAATAATTAATATTTGTATTTTATTTCATATTGCCACATATTACTTATTTAATAAAGGTACCTATTTAAAAATGCTTTAACTAAGGTAATCGCTATTCTCAACTCGAGTGATAAACTTCAATCGATGCAGGGACTGTAAATAGTTAATTCGAATAACTCAAAAACTCGAGTACAACTAAAGTGACATGATAAAACCCGAGTGACTTAAGTCACAAAATTCTACTCGAGTCGCATCTTTATCTAACGGTCAATGCAGTGTCTGTCTACAATTTAATGATGAACTCGACTTACTGATTCGAGCAATTTATTGATATATTATAATCTGATTAAGTATAATTCGTGATAGTTTAACTATTAATAACATTATCTTTACGCTACGACATAAAGTTAGAGTGGTATTATTTTATGAAGATTGTCTATACGCAAACCAATAATATATAACCACCTATTAAGTTAAGTAATAATGATTATCTTGGATGGAAGAACAAATATAAAAATAATTTGTAACAAATTGACACAGCTTCGTTCCACCAATTCGAGTAGCGTAACTCGAGTTCAATTCGAATTACGTGAAATTCAACTCAAGTAAGTCTCGAGTCGAGTTTCTTCCAAGTTGGCATATATCTAGTACAATTTTTTTTTTAATATTACATTATCAGAACCAATGACCTGAACACAAGTATCAAAACAAATAATTTTCTTCAGATTTCTTGATTCCGTTTAGATTTACATAAAACTTTTAGGCTATTTACATAAATAAATTGGTATCTTTTTTGTTGTGTAATACCATTGAGGGTCGTTAAAATTTAGGCCCAAAAACGATTGTCTGCTTTAATGGAATTTTAAACCCAATATGAAGCCTTTATTTTACTATGCTTATAACTGCATTTTATATGTTCAATATATTACTTCTATGATATTTTTGACGGCTTTATATCGATATTAGTTATTATTTAATATTAATAATTTTGTTATTAAACTTGTGAAGAGCTGTAATGATGATGATGATTAATAATAATACGAGGGTGACACTAAAAGTTCTTAGAAAATCAAAAACTAAACAAACTAGCAAGTTATTAGTTTTATTATATCTTTTCAAAATAGTTTCCATTTACATCAATACATCGCCGCATCCGATGGAACCACTGAGAAAAGCACTTGGCCCACTCGTCCTTAGGGGTCTCTTCGACGGTATTTAGAAACGTAGCCACTGCTTCCTCGGCGTCCATAAAACATTTTCCTCGAAGTTTTTCTTTTATTTTCGGATATAAACAAAAATCGCAAGGTGCGAAGTCGGGGCTATAGGGCGGGTGACCCAGTAATTCCACGTCTGACGTCGCCAAGTAGTCGATTGTTTGCTTGGTGGTGTGCGACGAGGCGTTGTCGTGGTGAAGGAGGATCCTACTGCGAGGTAATTTCTCCCGAAATTTTTCCAAGACAAGTGGCAAGCAATTGTTAGTGTACCTCTCTGCAGTAACTGTTTTTCGATCCTCTAAAACAATTGTTGCGTGATGACCTGTCCTTCCGAAGAACAAGGCCACCATCTTTTTTCCCACGCTTCGACCTTACTTCACTTTAGTTGGCAACTCCTCGGAAGGAAACACCCAGACAGCAGACTGTCTTTTAGTTTCAGGATCATAACAATAAATCCAGCTTTTGTCACCCGTAAGTATGTCGAACACAGCATTAAAGTCACCTCCGTTTAATCTTTGAACCATTTCACGATACCAATCAACACGACGGAGTTTTTGGGCCTCTGTCAAATTATGAGGTATCCACCGGACACAAAGCTTCCTGACCACTAAATGTTCATGGAGGATTTTGTGCAATTGACTCATATCGATGCCTAAGCTTGTCCGAATCTGCTGATAAGTCACTCTTTTGTCAGTCTCTATCATAGGCCCCACAACACTGATGTTACCTTCAATCGTCGTCGTAGAAGGCCGTCCCTCACGCAGATCATTGGTGAGATTAGTGCGACCACGTTTAAACTCATTAAACCAGATTTAAACAGTGGTACAAGATGAGGCTTCATCTTGAAAGGCCAATCGAAGTCTATCATAACTTTCTTGTTAACTTAAATGACATCGAAAGTCATAAAAATTCAATGTACGAAAATTTTCTCGTGTTAAATTCATGCTGACGTGACACAGACAATTTTTAATTTGCCGCCAAATTGTAAACAAATGACAAATTAATAAAATACATACACAATAATATTGGCAAAGAGTTCCATTTTTAAAATTTGAGCTTATTTTTTTATTATATCGTTTACAAGTGGCCAGTTCTAAAAACTTTCAGTGTCGCCCTCGTAATACGCCATCACAGAAAGTTAAATTTGTATATTGTTTTAGGCTGGCATGTCAGTATCATTCACTCGTTGAATGTTTAATTGATGTATGTGTTTACTAGCTGCAGCCCGCAGGGTAACCTGCAGTGATCCCATGCCCATAGGATTTTCCCAAAATCCCTTCTTATGCACGTCTAGGATACTCAAGGAATGATTCCTCGATATTTAAAATCTCTATGCCTCCCGGTTTAGGTCGTTATTTGTCTGTCAGTCAGTCATTCAGTTACGATAGAGATTGTTAAATTAAAAACTGCACACGCCTCTTATGTATTGATAATTTATTTTGTCACATGTACAGATTATACTGTCATGAATTCTTAATCAGCGCGCCCTTTCCGTTGTGCTTTAGTAGACCTTATTATTTTTATTATATTTGACATGGTATAATATTTAAATTAGACAATCTCTAATATTTTGTAATATGTTTTGATTGTATTGTGTTAATATTTTAAAACATTTATTCAATTGTACATGTAATAATTAAATAGTCGATTACCAATTAAGGCGCATTTTGTTTATTTCAGCATTATTTAATCGGTAATCCAAATAACATAATCTCTTCTCTAGTCGTGTACACTAATGTAGACCTACAACTGACAACTGAAAAAAAAAACCGACACGATAAAAAGTTAAAGGCTCCACCCAGTATGATAATTTATCCAAGTTTAAAACCCTTCACTTATTCATTTTTGTTGTTGATTGCATGTCAAATTACAAATTTAAGATGGTACATTATAGTTATAAATATATATGATGCCCTTCAAGAGTATATCGACACTAGAGGGCTAACTATTTTAACTATTAACATAAATTATAAAATATAATATCATAAACATTCAATATTTTTATAATTAGAAATATATATAATATATTTTTATATTCAGAAAGTAGATATTATAGCACTCCAAGAGACATGGTTATTACCTACTGAATTACCAATACTGGGTGATATTAGTAAAGACTTTGATTATCATGGCAAGTCTTCTATGGATGCAAGAGAGCTAGTCCGAGGCCGTTCTTACGGAGGGTTAGCTCTACTGTGGAGAAAATCTATCTTTAATGCCGTGTCTGTGGTGGAATGTAGTAATGACAGAATTTTGGCTGTTAGAATGGACTTATTGGATAGATCGATTTTAGTTATTTGTGTCTATATGCCTACAAATAGTTATGATAATTTATCTGAGTTTTGTGAATGCATGAGTGAAATTGCAGCAATAGTAGAAAGTTGTAACTTAGAGTCGATATTTATAATGGGTGATTTTAATGTTGACCCAAAAGAGTTATTTGGTAAAGAGTGACTAAATTTTTGTATAGAACAGAGGTGGAATTGTATAGATATTGATAAACTGGGCGTTGATTCTGACACGTACACTTTTATTAGCGATGTTCATGGAATCATAAGCTGGCTGGATCATTGCTTAGTTACCGAGGCTTCGCGGCAGTCTGTGAACAGTATTGACGTTTATTAATACATCTGATCACCACCCGTTGGTGCTAAATGTAAATCTTAATACAATAAGGCCAATTGTACCTACTCTCTTAAAACAAGTAACTAATAAGGTTTTATGTGGTGAGAGGGATCAGTGTCAAATTGAGTATTACCGTAAGAGATGTACTGAGATATTAAGAGATATTGATTTTCCTGGGGAGCTAAGTACATGTTGCAATCAAATATGTAATAACCCTGACCACAAAGTAATTATTGAAAATCTGTATAATACAATTGTAAACACACTTAGGGAGGCTGCTGAGCTTAGTTGTGTTTAATATAGAAGTAAAAAGAAAGGGCGTTACATTGCGGGTTGGAATAAGTTTGTGAAGGATGCTCATGAACCAGCGAGACGGGAATTCCTCAACTGGGTGTGGCATGGTCGGCCAAGAGTTGGATGTATATACCAGGGTCTAAATTATGTCAAGTAAACCAAAACTAAATAAAAATGGTAATTATAGCTTCACAATAAAATTCAAAAAAAATCTGAAAATTTTGGAAACTCACGAAAAGACTGAGTCCTAAGTCAGCTGTCTCCGTAAGCGTGAGCGGGAGTAGTGAACCGAGGGAGATAGCGAACCTTTTTAAAAGACACTTTAAAGTTGAATCTATATTGCAGCGAAGAGCAGAAGTGGGGGCAGACGATGGTGGGATGGTTGTGACTGGTGAGCCTGTTCGTATTGCAGCTAAGGATCTTAGGTTGGTCCTGAAGAAGATGACCAGAGGAAAATCACAAGGGCACGATGACCTCAGTGTCGAGCACCCTCACAAAGCAGGGCCGCATCTCCCAAGGGTCCTAGCAATGTTGTATACTTTTTGTATTAGGCACTCCTATTTACCTGCCGAACTTATGAAAACTATTGTTGTTCCTATAGTGAAAAACAAGACTGGGAATATATCTGACAAGGCTAATTACAGACCTATATCCTTAGCAACTGTTTAGGCAAAGATTCTTGACGGTTTGCTGGAGCGACGACTTAATAACTACATATATACATCTAAACGATGCTCAATTTGGTTTTAGATCAGGCCTGTCGACAGAGAGTGCTATAATGTCGCTGAAGCATACTGTCAAATATTACACCCAGAGACAAAATCCAGTGTATTGTACATTTCTGGATCTCTCCAAGGCATTTGACCTGGTTAATTATGACATACTGTGGACAAAACTGCGTGAAATATCCGTTCCAGCCGAACTTATCACCACTTTCAAATATTGGTACGGTCATCAAGTTAACCAGGTCAGATGGTCTGGCGCGCTATCAGACGAATATGTGTTGGAATGCGGGGTGAGGCAGGGGGGTTGTTTATTCAGTCTCTACGTAAACGGGCTCATTGGTGCACTCAGTGTAACAAGGGTAGGATGTTCGGTTGGTGG
Organism: Parnassius orleans; assembly: GCA_029286625.1. NCBI lineage: Eukaryota > Metazoa > Arthropoda > Insecta > Lepidoptera > Papilionidae > Parnassius > Parnassius orleans. The sequence continues at coordinate 19,353 of JAGSMP010000877.1, forward strand.
TCACATGATCAATAATATACGTTATGCCGATAACATGGTGTTGCTGAGCCCATCGGTGAGTGCGTTGCGTAGTCTGTTAACTATGTGTGAAATATACGCTGTTGAACATGTACTCCTCTATAACACCAAGAAAAGTGAGTTAGTGGTGTTTCGTGTTAATAGTAATTATTATTAATATTATTCGGTATTAATCCTGTAGCTGAAAGTACAATTGGAACGATGAAAACTTTATTTAATTTCCATATTCTTTTAATTTCTTTGCTTAGTTCAATATATTTACTAATCTTTTCGGCTATTGTGTTTTGTATTTTTTTTTTGAATATTATAATTTATGCTAATTACTAACAAATGTGTATGGATATGTATATCTGAAATAAACATTAATATTATGTGGGGTATCTATATAGTTTTCTCATCTGCTTGGGCTGTATAAGTATATAATTGTAAATTAAAATGATAAAAATACATAAATATCAATAAAATAAAATAAATACATAAAAAATTACATAAATAAATAAAAACCCAACCAGATGGAAGCCCTCGACAGGGGAGATTAAATGGCCGAGGGTTAGGGGGAAAGGGAAAGAAACTGGCGAAAGATGCGGGTGGTATCGAGGAGCACCGCCTTCTGCATTTCAGTTTGGAGCGGTCCGTCACGGAGTCCCAGTCGCCTCAGATGACTCGAGAGACTGACTGGGATTAACCCATTCGCAGAAACGACTACAGGTATAATTTCGGTCGGCAGTACACCCCACATGTCGATCACCTCGTGAGCCAGGTCCAGATATTTTGTTTGCTTATCTGTTTTGGCGTTCACGAGGTTCTCGTCATACGGCATGGTAATGTCGACCAAAAATATCCTTGACTGTGCCCGGTCCATCAGCACAATATCAGGCTTATTCGCAAGAATGGTCCTGTCTGTGATGATGGCCCGGTCCCAGTAGAGCCTGGCGCGGTCATTTTCGAGCACGGCTTCCGGCATGTACTTATAATAAGGCAGTTTTCGATCGAGCGAGCTCCTGGTGTAGAATCCTGGCGACTAGGTTGTGCCTATGCAAGTACTCAGAGTTAGAAAGCACCGAACAACCAGAGATGACATGCCTAAGTGATTCACCGGGATGGTGACAAGCTCGACAAATGTCGACGGTACCATCCCTTAGGATGTATCTCCGATAGTTGTTGGTCTTAATAACCTGATCCTGTATTGCACAGACAAAACCCTCGGTTTCCCTGAAGAGGTCACAAAACGTAGCCAGTGGAGGGAGGCAACTGTGTCTACGAAAGGCTCATGTAGAGCCTTGTAGAACCTCCCGTGGAGCTCCTTCTCCTTCCATACGGTCTCTCGGTCGGAAATGCTCTGTACTGGCGGGTCTTGCCATTGCTCTACTTGGCTAAGGATAGAGGGGTAAGTCCTTTATCACAAAAAATAACGTCCCTATAGAATGGATCATCCGCTTTCGTCAGAAAGTAATCACGAAAGCTGCACACTTCGCGATTATGCAAGGTAAGCGCGCTTAAAAAGCCGCGCCCACCATGTTTCCGCGGCAAGTACAGCCTCATTACTGACGATCTCGGATGATGCATCCTACGGGACGTCATAATAGTGCGGACTTTTCTATCCAGAGCGTTCAGTTCGGTCTGAGTCCACCTGAGTATGCCAAATGTATACATGAGAACAGGCATGATCCAACCGTTATATGCATGTGTCTTATTAACGCCCGACAAAAGACAAAAGCACTTTTGTCAAGCGTGCATAAAACACATCGCAAACTGACTGCCTCGTGTCCGCCTCATCGACACCTATGTTCTGTGACATACCCAGATATCGGTATGTTTCAGCCTCGGATAGGGTCTTTATGTTGATGGGCATAGACAAGTTTTTACATATACCCTCAGATTTAGTAACCCTTCCCCTTTCGAATGGAGGACCGCACACTTATCCGTCTTCAGCTCCATTCTAATAGAATTGCTAAAATCACAAGTGATGTTTAGCAATTCCACAAGATGACAGCGACTGGAGGCGAATAATTTGAGATCATCCATACAGACAAGGTAGGTCACTTTTGTACCACCTTTCCGAAGCTGAAATCCCCTCCCGGAACCCTCCAGTAAGGTACTGAGAGGGTTAAGAGAGAGGCAGAACCAGATTAGACTCAAACAATTGCCCTGGAAGATTCCCCTTCTTATCCTTATGTAGTTCTCCGCAGCCGTCATCCGCTCGCCTAGATGACAAAGGATCGTACTCCACTACCCCATACACTGCCCGAGGAAGTCTCAAACTGTACAGTCAACCTTGTACAGCTCGAGGACCCTCTTAAGCCATGTATGAGGCACCGAGTCGAATGCTTTTTTGTAGTCTATCCAGGCGGCGGAGAGGTTCCGACGGTTGCGTTTAACCACCTTGCCAATGACCGCGTCGATGAGGAGTGGTTTCTTGGTTCCACGACCACCGCCCCGACATCCATTTTGAGCGCTTGACATCACCTGATTTGCGTTCAGGTGACGAGTGATTCTCTTGATGTTAGTGTCTTGTATATGGTAGGTAGACACGTTATGGGGCGGTATTTGCTCAGGTCTGTGGTATCTTTGTCTTTAGGAACCAAATGAGTGATCCCAGTAGTGAAGAAGCTCGGGAGCGACTTCTGATCGAGGGCCTCTTGAAACTGTCGGGCGAGCACAGCGTGATGCACCACGAACCCCTTCAGCCAGTAGTGATGCAGACCATCGAGTCCCGGACTTTTCCAGTTCTGGGCCCTACGGACCGCCTCAGCTACGTCTTCCGGTGTTATGATGACGGGGTCCATAGGCTTAACATTTGCACACTGACTCGCCACAAATTCCGTCCAAGGGCCCTCGCTGTGGTTTACGGGCTCTGACCACAGGCCGCGCCAGAATGCTACAGTGTCGGCCTGATTCGGTGCTGGGCCCGTTTCACGTACCGTTGGCTGCTCCAATGATTTATAGAGCCTCTTCTGATCACTCTGGAAGAGACGATTCTGGTTGAACCGTGTCGACCTCTCGGTATATCGCCGAATCCGCTTCCCCCAATCAGCGATTCTCTACTTCAGGTCGTCTATGCGCTCCGTCAGTTTTTGCGTTATATCTGGCTGAGATAAACTGATATTTGTCCCAGCAAACGCCATCCTGACGGTGCGCACAATTCTCGGCCTATTATTGCCCGACCTGAAGCTTATCAGTCTGCCGATGAGGGCCCTTGCCTTTGCGATACGGTCCTCAATCCTTCTTCTCCAGGCTGGAATAGCGCTAATTTGCCCAGTAGCACGTCCAGACGTGGGAAGTTTGTCGGTATCGCAAAGGTCCCGGCTGGTTTCCAAAAAGGTTGCCAGCAATGGGTTCAGGGCCGTCACGACATCCCGATTCCGCTTGCTTAGGGTTATGCGTGGGAGTCGCGGTCGATTTTCGAGAGGCGTACAGCGCGTTTCCACAATCGCCTCCTCCAATTTACTCCTCATCTGCTCTAGTTCTTGGGTGAATATTCCATCACCTGAATCAACCAAAGCGGGAAGATCCATGGCGGCTTCCACATATGGCTGCTGGTCTATGGCCTTAGGAGCCGCATCCCCAGCTATGGCTGGTTCATTCGATGAGGGAATAGCCTCACGCCGTAGTCGTTCGAGTTCGGCATCATCAAATATTTTCGAGCGTATGATGTACCGAACTCGGTCTGCCAGTTTTTGCTCTGTGACGGGAACAGACGGCTCCAGCTCAGCAAAAAAGCGGTGCATCCGAGCCCGATACGCTATTCCTCCAGTTTCTTCCCCCTTCGCCCTATAGTACGCCCGCAATGCGTTTATGTTCATATTTTTTGTCCAACGCATGCGGCATACTCCACCAGCGGCGGGTGCCGCTTGCCGACTCCGAGAGGACCCAGCCGACCCAAGCCATCTGGTAGGGATGATGGATGCGAGGGGCTGCTAGGTGGCTGTGCAGCACCTCGCGCTCGGCTGGCAGCCCGCATGCTGTTGCGTCCAGCGTCAGCTCCAGACGCGCGCCAGCGACCCCAAGGCAGCGGCCCTATGCGCGTTCTATTCTTGTCCATCATCCATAAAAATGGGCGTCAATTAACGAGAGACGCCCAGGCCCAGGCACAAACGGGCTTTTGCACCCTCAATTCTGCCGAGGCACGGCGCTCACACCTCTTGGCACGTTGCTACGTCGGCGCAGTCAGTCAGCGCCTTTTTTATTATTATGGGATATTTATGAAGTATTCTCATTTGGTTGAGCTGAATAAATATATAAAAGAAATATAGTAAATAAATATACATAAATATAAATGTATATATATTAAATATACTACTAAATAATACATAAATAAATAAAACCCAACCAAATGGAAGCCCTCAGCAGGGGAGACCAAACGGCCGAGGGTTAGGGGGAAAGGGAAAGAAACCGGCGGACGATGCGGGCGGTGTCGAGGAGCACCGCCTTCTGCATTTGAGCACGGAGCGGTCCTTCACGGAGTCCGAGTCGCCTCAGATGACCCGAGAGGCTGACCGGGATTAGCCCGTTCGCAGAAACGACCACAGGAATAATTTCGGTCGGCAGACCACCCCACATGTCGGTCACCTCGTGAGCCAGATCGGGATATTTAATTCGCTTATCTGTTTCGGCTTTCACGAGGTTCTCGTCATACGGAAAGGTAATGTTGACCAAAAATATCCTTGACTTTGCCCGGTCCATCATTACAATATGGGGCTTATTCGCAAGAATAGTCCTGTCTGTGATGAGGGCCCGGTCCCAGTAGAGCCTGGCGCGGTCATTTTCGAGCACGGCTTCCGGCAAGTACTTATAATATGGTATTTTCCTATCCACGAGACCGTATTTCAGAGCAATCTCCTGGTGTAGAATCCTGGCTACTAGGTTGTGTCTGTGCAAATACTCAGTGTTAGAAAGCGCCGAACAACCGGAGATGACATGCCTAAGAGACTCGCCGGTATGGCGACAAGCTCGACAGATGTCGACGGCGCTATCCTTTAGGATGTATCTCCGGTAATTGTTGGTCTTAATAACCTGATCCTGTATCGCACAGACAAAACCCTCGGTTTCCCCAAAGAGGTCACCGAAACGTAGCCAGTGGAGGGAGGCGACTGTGTCTACGAAAGGCTCCTGTAGAGCCTTGTAGAACCTCCCGTGGAGCTCCTTCTCCTTCCATACGGTCTCCCGGTCGGAAATGCACTGTACTGCTGGGTCTTGCCATTGCTCGTTGGCTAAGGATAGAGGAGTAAGCCCTTTATCACACGAAATGACGTCCCTGTAGAATGGATCATCCGATCTCGCCAGAAAGTAATTACGGAGGCTGCACACTTCGCGATTATGCATGGTGAGAGCGCTCAAAAGCCGCGCCCACCATGTTTCCGCGGCAAGTACAGCCTCATTACTGACGATCTCGGTGATGCATCCTGTGTGACGTCATAACAGTGCGGATTTTTCTATCCAGAGCGTTCAGTTCGGTCTGAGTCCACCTGAGCATGCTGAAGGTATATATGAGGACAGGCATGACCAACCGTTTAATGCGTGTGTCTAATTCACACCCGACAAAAGACTGTTGAGCACTTTTGTCAAGCGTGCATAAAACACATCGCAAACTGACTGTTTCATATCCGCCTCATCGATACCTATGTTCTGTGACATACCCAGGTATCGGTATGTTTCAGCCTGGGAAAGAGTCCTTATGTTGATGGGCAGATAAGTCTATGCCTCAGAGTTAGCAACCCTACCCCTTTCGACATGGAGGACCGCTCACTTATCCGTCCCCAGCTCCATTCTAATAGAATTGCTAAAATCACAAGTGATGTTTAGCAATTCCACAAGATTTGAGCGACTGGAGGCGAATAACTTGAGATCATCCAATAGAAAAGGTGGGTCACTTTTGTGCCTCCTTTCCGAAGCTGAAATCCTCCCAGAACCCTCCAGTAAGGTACTGAGAGGGTTTAGAGAGGCAGAACCAGATTGGACTCAGACAATCGCCCTGGAAGATACCCTTCTTATCCTTATGTGGTTCTCCGCAGCCGTCATCCGCTCGCCTAGATGACAAAGGATCGTACTCCACTGCTCCATACACTGCCCGAGGAAGTCTCTAACTGTACACTCAACCTTGTACAGCTCGAGGACCCTGTTCAGCCATGTATGAGGCACCGAGTCGAATGCCTTTTTGTAGTCTATCCAGGCGGCGGAGAGGTTCCGACGGTTGCGTTTAACCACCTTGCCAATGACCGCGTCAATGAGGAGTGGTTCCTTGGTTCCACGACCACCGCCCCGACATCCATTTTGAGCGCGCGACATCACCTGATTTGCGTTCAGGTGACGAGTGATTCTCTTGATGTTAGTGTCTTGTATATGGTAGGTAGACACGTTATGGGGCGGTATTTGCTCGGGTCTGTGGAATCCCGGTCTTTAGGAACCAAATGAGTGATCCCAGTAGTAAAGAGGCTCGGGATTGACTTTTGGTCGAGAGCCTCTTGAAACTGTCGGGCGAGCACAACGTGACACACCACGAACCCCTTCAGCCAGTAGTGATGCAGTCCGTGGAGTCCCGGACTTTTCCAGTTCGGGGCCCTTCGGACCGCCTCAGCTACGTCATCCGGCGTTATGATGACGGGGTCCATGGGCGTAACACTCGCACACTGACTCGCCACAACTTCCGTCCAAGGGCCCTCGCTATGGTTTACGGGCTCTGACCACAGGCCGCGCCAGAATGCGATAGTGTCGGCCTGATTCGGTGCTGAGCCCGTTCCACGTACCATCGGCCACTCCAATGATTCATAGAGCCTCTTCTGATCACTCTGGAAGAGACGATTCCGGTTGAACCGTGTCGACCTCTCGGTATATCGCCGAATCCGCTTCCCCCAAGCAGCGATTCTCTGCTTCAGGTCGTCTATGCGCTCCGTCAGTTTTTGCGTTATATCCGGCTGGGACAAACTGATATTTGTCCCAGCAAACGCCATCCTGACGGTGCGCACAATTCTCGGTCTATTTTTACCCGACCTGAAAATTGTCAGTCTGCCGATGAGGGCTCTTGCCTTTGCGATACGGTCCTCAATTCTTTTTCTCCAGGCTGGGATGGCGCTACTTTGTCTAGTAGCGCGTCCAGCCGTGGGAAATTTGGCGCCAATAATACGGCAAACTGCCAGTGCGGCGCCAAAAATAATTGAGTCCGTCTCGCAAAGGTCCCGGCCGGCTTCCAAATAGGTCACCAGCATTGGGTTGAGAGCCCTCACGACAGCCCGATTCCGCTTGCGTAAGGGTATGCGGGGAAGTCGCGGTCGATTTTCGAGAGGCGTACTGCGCGTTTCCAAAATAGCCTCTTCCAATATGCTCCTCATTTGCTCTAGCTTGTGGGAGACTATTTCATCATCGTCTAAATTAACCACAACTGGAATATCCACGGCGGTATCCACGTGCGCAGGTTGCTCTGCAATTAGTGGCACCGTAATACCAGCTGTAGCATTTTCATCCGATGAGGAACAGCCTCACGTCGTAGTCGTTCGAGTTCGGCGTCACCAAATATGTTGGAGCGCAGGATGTACCGAACTCGATCTGCCAGGTTTTGCTCCGTTACATGAACAGATGGCTCCAGCTCTGCGAAAAAGCGATGCATCCGAGCCCGATACGCTAACATTCCAGTTTCTTCCCCTTTTGCCCTAAAATACGCTCGCAATGCGTTTTCGTTCATAATTTGCGTCCAACGCATGCGACGTGTTCCACCAGCGGCGGGTGCCGCTTGCCGAGTCCGAGAAGACCCAGCCGACACCAAGCCCTCTGGTGGGGATGATGGATGCGGGCGGCTACTAGGTGGTCTTGCAGCCCCCCGCTCTTGGCTGGCGACCCGCATGCTGTCGCATCCAGCGCCAGCTCCAGACGCGCCCTGGCGACCCCCAGGCAGCAGCCCTTTGCGCACTCTTTTTTTTTCCATCATCCATTTTCGTCGTCAATTAACGGGAGACGCCCAGGCCCGGCACCGTTTCATGGTTCGGCCATATGCACAAACGGACCTTTGCACCCTCAATTTTGCCTAGGCACGCCGGTCACACATTTTGGCAGGGCGCTGACTGACTGCACCGACGTAGCAGTTTTGTCACTTAACTGTTACGTCAGCGGGCGATGGGGTCGTCACTTCCCTACGCCTAATTTTTTTTTTTTATTATTATTATTATTATGATTTTCTAAGATTTTTGTAAAATTCGGTATTTTGTATATGCTGTTTCAAACTCGATTGTGTATCCAGGTCTATTCGTAGTGTAAGGGGAGCGTTACACTCGATTGTGTATCCAGGTCTATTCTTAGTGTAAGGGGAACGTATGTTAAATTTATAAAAATATAAAATAAGATAAGTTACGTGACCAGGCTAACATAATATTGATCTTTCCCAAGGATCTATCTAAAGGTTTAGTTATTGGCCGTTTGTTATATTTATGTCATGATCGTCTTATTAGGGTCCTTATTTATGTTGTGTTTGTTTAGTAACTTAGTTTTTTGGGTATCTCTTGGAAGAATTAATATTTACTAGGTCAATCGAAAGCTGTTGGTAGTATCTTATAATTATTTTAAGCTAAAGAACCCCCTTCACGAAGAAAGGGTTAATAAAGTTAATTAATTTTAAGGAAAATATTAAGCCTTTACTTTACTATGTGGTGACATGCAATTTTTGTAATCTTTGAATGTTTATTGAACGGCTATACGCGCCGATGTGATGTTGTTCGTGTCGAGTGAGATCGGCAGTGCTCGGCACCGCTTGCACTACCTTTGTAGCCAACCAGGCGCCTTCGTTTTTCCCTGTCAGTCCAAATTTAAACGCCCTCAGCGCTAGAGGCTCTGCTCGCACCACCTGAGTAACCGTTATTTAAATATCGTCAACCTATCAACGGCTTCCTAGCTCAACTATCTTTTCTACAATTAACGGTTTACATTTATTCTTCACCTCTTTTCCTGACTCTGTACTCTAAACTTGTATTTCGAACTGTCTTTTGTATGTGAGTAAAAATATGTATTTAATTCGAGAGTGGAGAACTTTTATCAGCCTAGCATTCATACCACAAGTGGTGACGCGAGAAGAACATAGCGTACAAAGTAAAACAGAGATATGGCAATTTGTTTTTTCAATCCTATCTTGATAAACGTTTCCAATATGTAAAAATACGGTTGACACTACAGGCCGTCCCTGGAACTTCCCGCTAATTTCAAATGCTAAGCGTTCCAAATTCCTCTTATTATGACATAATTTTAAAAACCACGTTTATTTATTTATTTTTCAAAATTGAATATTTCACAAACAAATCAACCGATTTTGACGAACTTGAAGGTGTTCGACGCAATTTTTTTAAGAATTTATATTTAATTTATTACATCAAAAACGATCCGAGAAGAAATTTCATAGTTATTTTTAAAAAAAAACTTTTTTTTCGAAATTTTTCGTTAACGATTTCTCTTCAACGCATCAACTGAGTTTGATGCGGTTTGCAGCAATTCACGGAGTTTTTTGAGTTTAAGAGCTGAATAGATTTTGGTAATGATCGTTACATCTGTTTAAAAAATATTAAACCATTTTCTTTTAGTGACCTGTTCATTAATGCAACCATAATTTGCAATTCTGCAGCTGACGACGCAAATATGACTTGATCATCGGCGCACAAAAGGCATTTGACGGTTTACTCATTCATTCTTAACACATACTCTTCACCTTTCAAAGTTTCCGAACAATTGTCCATAAATGGGTTGAACAGCCACGGGGAAGCAACACAGCCCTGTACGACACCTCTATGGATAGTCCGAGTAGGCCCCGTTGATCATGACACAAGCACAAGAGTCCCTATAAAGAGACTTTAATACCGTATCAACCCAGCGCTCAACCCAAATGAGTTCAGTGTTTGCCATAACGCATCACTGTTTACTCGGTCATAAGCTTTTTCCAAGTCCATGAACCCACAAAAAGCTATCTGGTTATTGGCCAGAAACTTCTCCATGAACATGCGCATGGAAAAGACCCTATTCCTTTTCCTAAATCCAGCTTGCACATTCCAAATTTGCCATCAGTTGCTTTCATAACTCTTTCAATTAACACCTTGGCATACAGTTTTCCCACAATACTTAGAAGGCTTTTCATTTATATTTTGGGATTATCACGACTTTGCACCAGTCTCCCGGTACCCACTTTAGTTCTCAACATAAATTAAATAAGGTGTACAGCAGGCCTCTTTCCTCTTCTTTCGGAATATCTATTTCATTTAATTAAAACGTCTCCTCACTCATAAACACGCTTTCAAAGTACTACTTCCATCTCTCTCTTGTTATTCAGAATACAGCCATTCTCGTCTCGTATAGCCTTTATTCTAGGCTCTTTTGAATTTCCCTTGGCAGTTCTTACGAATTTCCAGAACATTTCAATATTTGCCTGGAGGTTATCAGATATTCTTCTATCAAAGTTGGTATAAATTACTTTGCCTACATTCGCTCAATAAAATAAAATGATTTGTCTTACCTAGTTTGAAGAGCACCTCCCGCTCTCCCTCAATTGCGTGCACTATTCTCTTCACCACTAATACCAGCACCACTAAACCCAACACCACTACACTAGGAACTAGGTAAGACACATCATTTTATTTTATTGAGCGGATGTAGGCAAAGTAATTTTTACCAATTTTGATATAATGGATTTCCGCAAAATAACGCCTGATTCTATATTCTTCTATCATTTTTATCTGTTATTTTTTGCTTTTTTCTTACAACTACTTCTTTTACTTTCTTATTTAGTTGTCTAAAGACCGTCTTTTTTTCTTTCAATCTCATGATTCATATTTTTTTTTTATAGGATAAGGGTGACAAACGAGCACACAGTCCACCTGATGGTAAGTGGTTGCTGTGGCCCATAGACATCTACATCTATCTTGGATTACGAATCAAAATGCAGATGCGTTGTCACCCGTGAGGGCTAAAATGGAATGCCTCGTTTCCAGTAAAAAAGGTTCTCCGGTTCTCTACACTCACCATATGGAACACAGCAGCATTATGCTGCAATTTTACGCTGGTATTCTGTGAGAGCGTGGTCCTTCCCCGGTCGAGCCGACCCATTCGTGCTTCAACTATACTACTAATATAGCTGCAACATGACTCTACCACGTAATTACCAGCTTTGGTTGCTAGTAAATCTATCCATGCTTTCTTATTTGCTTCAAATTCCATCCGTACCTCATCATCTCACCATAACGCATTATTTTTTTTTAATTTAATCTCTTAATAATACCATATTCTTCATCCACCAAACCTTTCTTAACATTATGCCACACAGTCTCCAAATCTAAATCATTCATACACAATTAATCCAAACCACTTATATTTTCTCTCAGTATATATTTATACATCGCTTTCACACCTTTATTTTGTAACCTTTCTATTCTTATACGCTGTAACGCAGTGGTAGACACAGTAGAAATAATAAAAAAAAATATAATAATAAAATAATCATAACAGCAAAAGTAATGTCGTAGGGAAGTGACGACCCCATCTCCCGCTGACGTAACAATTAAATGACAAAACTGCTAGGTCAGCGCAGTCAGTCAGCACCTTAACAAGAGGTGTGAGCGCCGTGCCTTGGCAGAATTTAGGGTTCAGTGCGGTGAAGGCCCGTTTGTGCTTAAGGCCGCACCATGAAACGGTGCCGGGCCTGGGCGTCTCCCGTTAATTGACGCCCATTTTATGGCTGATGGAAAAAAAAAGAATGCGCAAAGGGCCGCTGCCTGGAGGTTGCCAGGGCGCGTCTGGAGCTGGCGCTGGACGCGACAACATGCGAGCCGCCATCTGAGCGCGAGGGGCTGCAAAACGGCCCCCCGCATACATCACCTCCACCAGAAGGCTTCCAAACTTCTCACCACAGCTTCCCACGGCTGGACGCGCTACTAGACTAAAGTAGCGCAATCCCAGCCTGGAGAAAATAACTTAGGACCGTACGACAAAGGCAAGGGTCCGTAGCTGAGGCGATCCGTAGGGCCCCAAACTGGAAAAGTCCGGGACTCGACGGGCTGCATTACTACTAGCTGAAGAGTTTGTAGTGTGTCACGCTGTGCTCGCCCGACAGTTTCAAAAGGCTCTCGACCTCTTCCGAGCCTCTTCACTACTGGGATCACTTACTTGGTTCCCAAAGATCAGGATACCACAGACCCGAGCAAATACCACCCCATCACGTATCTAATCACCATATATAAGACACTGACATTAATTTTGAGTCCAAAAATCACTCGTCATCTGGACTTAAATCAGGTGATGTCACACGCTCTGTCGGGGCGGTGGTCTTGGAACCAAGGAACCGCTCCTCATTGACGCGGTCATTGGCAAGATGGTTAAACGCAACCGTCGGAACTTCTCCACCCCGCCGCCTGGATAGACTACAGAAAGACATTGGACTCGGTACCTCATACATGGCTGAAGAGGGTCCTTGAGCTGTACAAGATTGACTGTAAAGTTAGAGACTTTCGTGTATGGGGCAGTGGAGTAAGATTCTTTGTCATCTGGGATGGTGGTTGCGGAGAACCGCATAAGGATAAGAAGATATCTTCCAGGTTGTCTGAGTGGTTCTACCTCTAAACCCTACCTTACTGGAGGGATCTGGGAGAGGATTTCAGCTTCGAAAGGGAGGGACAAAAGTGACCCACCTCTTCTCTATGGTTGATTTTAAGTTACTTGTCATCAGTCGCTCCCATCTTATGGAACAGCTGAACATCACTTGTAAGTTTAGCAATTTTATCAGAGTGGAGCTGGCTACCGATAAGTGTGCGGTCCCTCCATGTTGAAAAGGGTAGGGTTGCTAATTCTGAGGGCATAAACATATCTATGCCGATGAACATGAGGACCGTTTCCGAGGCTGAAACATACCGATACCTGGGTACAGCCTTTTGTCGGGCGTAAATAAGACACACGCATATAACTGTTGGGTCATGACTGTACCTACGGCATACTCAGGTAGACTCCGACTGAACTTAAAGCCCTGGATAGAAAAGTCCACATTACCATGACGTCCCATGGAATGCATCATCTGAGATCGTCGGTAATGAGGCTGTACTTGCCGTGAATTCATGGTATGTGTGGCATTTTAAGCGCACTCACCGTGCATAATCGCGAAGTGTGCAGCCTCCGTAATTACTTCTTGAAGAGATCAGATGATCCATTCAATAAGGATGTAATTATTTGTGATAAAGGGCTTAGCCCCCTATCCTTAGCCAACGAGCAATAGCAGGATCCGGCAGTACATTGCATTTCCGACTGGAAGATCGTATAGAAGGAGAAGGAGCTCCACGGTAGATTCTACAAGGCTGTACATGAGCCTTTCGTAGATACAGTCGCCTCCCTCAACTGGTTACATTTGATGACTTCTTTGAGGAAACCGAGGGTTTTGTCTGTGCAATACAGGATAAGGTTATTAAGTACAACAACTATCGGAGATATATCCTAAAGGGTGGCACCGTCGACATCTGTCGATCTTGTCTGTGTCACTTAGGCATGTCATTTCTGGTTGCTCGGCGCTTTCTTACTATGAGTACTTGCACAGTCACAACCTAGTAGCCAGAATTTTACACCAGGCACTCGCTCTGAAATGCGGTCTAGTGGATTGGAAAATACCTTATTATAAGTATTTACCGGAAGCCGTGCTTGTAAATGATCACGCCAGGCTCTACTGGGACCGGGCCATCATCACAGACAGGACTTTTCTTGCGAATAATATTGTGCTGATGGACCGGGCATAGTCGAGAACCTCGTGAAAGCCGAAACAGATAAGTAAACAAAATATTTGGACCTGGCTCACGAGGTGACCGACATGTGGGATGGTCTGCCAACCGAAATTATTCCTGTATTCGTTTCTGCGAATGAATTACTCGCGGTCAGCCTCTCGGATCATCTGAAGCGACTGGGCCTCCTGGACGAACCGCTCCGGGCTCAAATGCAGAAGGCGGTGCTCCTCGATATCGCCCGCATCTTCCGCCGTTTTCTTTCCCTTTCCCCCTAACCCTTTGCCGTTTGGTTTCCTCTGTCAAGGGCTTCCATCTGGTTGGGCTTTTATTTATTTTTATATATTTTTTTTATTAATGTAAGTATATTTAATATATATTTATGTATATTTATCATTTCCTTCTATATATTTATTCTGCCCAACCGGATGAGAATAGTCTATAAATATCCAAAATAATAAATATAATAAATTAATAATTATATTAAAATGTCAATATTGATTTATGCCAAATGGAAATTTTTAAACAAATTTCTTCGCTTATCTCCAACATGAAGAAGTCGCCACTTATTCGTCAAACTAAAATATATTATCAGGTTACAATCACTTGAAACATATTGGATGCAATTTCAAGAAGGTCACACAAATTTAACGGTAATATACATACATGAAGAATGTTCAGAATTATATTTAAACAAAGACATATTAGGGGCAATGGAACCGACAACAGTTGAAATGCAATCTAACGAGTTACAAGTCAAAGCAAATATTTTGAAGTATCAGAAGGTGACAACAAGTTTGCCCCCGGTGCAATTACATGTATTCACTGGAAAATATAGCGAATGGATAGCTTTGAAGATGTTTATTTATCACTCATATACAATAATGGCAGCTCAGAAATGTCAACAAGTTCCAGTATTTGAAATCTTGTTTAAAAAGTGGCGCTGAACAACTTACTAAGCATACAACACTTTCAAAAGATAATAACAATGTAATTCGGAATTTATTAAACAATCGATACGATAAAAAAGAAGTGTATTCAATGCGCATATCAGCAGGAACCAACTAAAAATTACGGTACTAAGGGCTAAATTGATTCGGGAATTATTAGACACTACATCTGAATGTATGATTTCTCTAAAAAGCTTTAATTAACCCACAATTCAATGGGATAACATAGTGGTTAATATTATTCATTTAAAACTGGATCCTGATTTTCATCAACACTTCGAACAAACACTAAACTATTCAAAGCTTCCAACTTGGAAGAACTTCTCTGATTTTTTGGAATAAAAATAAAATTTAGAGCACTAGATATTATTGTTACAGGAAGGGAACAGTTTAGGCTAGCGCAATCTTCTAAAGTGTTTGCTAATGAAGTAAGTCCCGATCATTCAACCGCTTCTAAACTCAACCATATAAACAGAGCTTGTACTTATTGCAAAGAAGTTAATTTTATATGTCACTGTAAAACATTTTCAAAATTAGATACAAAAGATTGAAGAGACTTTGCTTTTGAACAAGGCTTATATTTTAGTTGCTTACAGTCCACGTCATGCAAACTATGCAACAAGACACATCATTCATTGCTACATCAAACTTTCGACTTGATGGTAAGTGCAATTCAAAATGACGTAAATCAAAAAATGAATGAAGACATATTATCAAGTGGTACAATGCAAAATTACAACACTTGGGTCTACAGTACATCTGGCTACTGCGTTAGTGGATATACTTAGCCTTTGAGCGAGAAAAGAGCCAGTCTTCTTATCACCTGCAGCAACGACCAGCCGCGGATGGAGTTCCTTTAAGAACTTCACCGCACGTGGACCCCACGGACCGATAGTCTCTACAGCAAATGGCACAAATATGTAGTCATCTCTCAGAGACTCATACAGGGTATTTTTGAAACGCTCCCGAAAACGAAGACAGATGATAGTACTAAGGATACCTATGATGATGGGTCACAAAGAAATTCGATCCCGAGGAAAAAAAATCATCTTTTCACAACGTTTTATTAACTTTATTCATGCTCCATCATGTTATTAAAGTTATTTGAAACGATATTTCAAAAAATATCATGAAAATACTGAAATATAATACCAGCAGTGAAACTTAAAAAGAAAATCAGCTGACAATAGGGTCAATACTCGCGGGCGCTGAACTCTTACCTAGATCGGTACAAAACAATGCATTAGGTATACTACTTACTCACTCTACCCTTCCTTTCACACACGCTGCTTCGTGTCGCCTCGCGCTGTGGAATTTCATATGCTTCAAGGACTTTATAATAATTTTAGTTTTGAGACAGTGCCATGTTGACTATCACGAGCGATAGTTCAATTGTTTTGTTTATTAAATTATTGTCGTTATAACTTGTTATTTATTAATTAATGATGTTGTTCTTGTTGTTACGTTTTGTGTTTTTTGTTTTGTTTTAATAATGCCTAACGCGTAGGTACATTTATAGTGCTTGTGAATACGGCAACATGTTAATGTGCCTTGAAGAATCTCATAAGGCCACGGAGGATCGGTAAGCTGTTTCATACCTAATTTTTTTTAAATAACTTAGTACTGAACTGATCTGAATAGGTACATAACTGAATACATCAGAATAATAAACATAATTACACAATGGATAACAAAGCATGACTCTAACCTTGTAAACATTTTATTTAAGTATTTTTTTCATTAGCGGGGAATCGAACCAGTTATTTGGTTTATTTAAGCTAATTTTTTTTAAATAACTTGTTAACATTTTATTTAATATTTTTTTCATTAGCGGGGAATCGAACCAGTTATTTGGTTTATTTAACCTGTGAATTCGAATTAAAGTGGCTACGTGGAGACAAGCACAGTGGCAAAATAGTAGGTTAATTAGATAAGTTAGGTATTTAGACAAGTGTTGTAAATTATTGGGTATTGTGGTACCATCGCTAGTTGCGGGCCGCGCGAATTCGGCGTTCGCGCGTACATTGACCCGTAGTCAGCTGATTGTAATTCAGTAATTCCACTGCTTGTTTTATATTTCAGTATTTTCATGATATTTTTTTATGAAATATCGTTTCAAATAACTTTAATAACATGATGGAGCGTGAATAAAGTTAATAAAACGTTGTGAAAAGATGATTTTTTTTTCCTCGGGATCGAATTTCTTTGTGACCCATCATCATAGGTATCCTTAGTACTATCATCTGTCTTCGTTTTCGGGAGCGTTTCAAAAATACCCTGTATTTGCGCCACTCACTCAGTTCAGCTGTCTCTGTACCCCTGAGATGAGAGGCCGCCAAAGTGTCTACGCAAGTAGCATCCCACACTAGGGCTTTACCTCTCTCCCAAGGGACCGTCGGGTCTCCTGCCATCGTCTCTAAATATTCCACAAGGCTCTAAAATCAAGGGAACATTTATAGAGACAAGAGCAATTCGGATGACATCGTTCAAAGAACCGTGCCGTGAAAACCTACCAGCACTTTTCTTACAAGAAAGTCCGTGGAGCCCAAACTTGTCGACGCTGCTACCACAGGGGCACTGATGGGGTTGACAAATCGCCGCTCCTTGTCGGATTCCTACAGCGATGCGCAAGCTTTCCCCATCAAGTAATGTGCCGAGATTACTTGATGGTAAAGCGTGTAACCAGTGACTAGATTCCTTAGTCGAAACAGCTAGAAGACATGCCTTATCTTGGTCACTATGGAAATTATGAAACAAATCTTTCTGCACCCTCTATACCAACGGAATATCCCACTGTTTTTGTTGGTTAACTTCCAGTGGAACATTTTCGCCGGGACAGAGCGTTCGCCATGTCTGCCCTGCCTCCGTAGCATAGCACAGGTCTACTTTATTATTTAAAATTATGTTACATAAATTACTGACACTATGCACGGAAGCAAGGAAAGCAGGCAATGCAACGCTAGAAAGATTTCTCACACCAATACCACAAAATTTTATAGGTAAAGTAGCTTGAGTCCAGGCTGTTGTATTTAAAGTTAAATTTAGAATTATTTCTATAGCTATTTTAAGATTATTTTCAATATCTTTTAAAATATCCGAACATTTCCAGACTGGACTCGAGCGGAGTAAGTATGGAAATCTAGGTACAAGGAGACAATATTTTAAAATAGTAAGCGCAATGTGAGGGCTTAATTTATACAATTTATCAACGTGGTTTAAAAACTGATCAAATTTTGTTTTTAAAACAGGTTTAATACTATCGAAAAACAACGAGGCACTTAGCAGGTATAGTGATTCCGTACTGATAGTTTTTATTCCTGGAGAAAAATGATTAAAATTTTGAATTAAAGTGTCTCTGTGAGAAGTAGATAAATTATTGGAAAAAAATATTTCACATTTATTGATATTTGGTTCAAGACCAATATTTTTAAAATTTCGAAAAATATAAGTAAGATCACTGAGGACGTCATCTGCTCTGCCTCCCAGTGTACCGTCGTCCAGGTACCAGACATTCAGTTTGGATTTCAAATTTGAAATAATGGGTTGAATTCCCAAACTGAAAAGTGCTGGACCCAGTGGGTCACCCTGCTGAACACCGACTGCAGAATCGATAACATGGTTTTCGTAAAACAAGTTAGTATTTTGACTATAACATTACCAAACGTAGTGAAAAATTTCGGGGGTATTGTTAGCCACTTCTTTCAGCAGGGTTACCCTATCGATAGAGTTAAAAGCATTCCTTAGGTCAACCTTCACAAGAACATCTGCATCAGAGTTTGATAAAAATGTACGCACTGAATGTACCGCCGCCTCACAGCCACCTCTAGTGCCAAAGCCTAGTTGAGTAGGCTGGAATTTTGTCTTAAGGTTAGAGATTATGTGCCTGCAAGCTAATTTTGAAGTTAAGCGTCGAAATGTGGAACCAACGGCAATAGGATGGATACCGTTATCCTTTTTTTTTAAGGCACATAATCTTGCCCCATATAAGAATGGAATGAAATTAGGATTAACATTGCCAGAAAGCATAAAGTTACATAATTTTGCAATGTCATTAAGAAGTACTCTGCCGGCGTCACCGGCAGAAGCGCTTACAAGATCTTTAAAATCTTGAGGCGTAATTCCGTCAATGCCGCCAGCAGAGCCATTCGAAAATGACATAATTGCTTCTAAAGTGTCTTTTTCAGAAATTTTTAAAGGTTTCATAGAATTCTTGGGAGGCAGCGGTAAACCCTGAGAAGGATTGACCGAAGGATGCTTCTGACGAAGGCTTTCAAGAGTTTCGACATTACGAGGAGCCAGGATGTCGTCTGGGAATAAAATACGGGATGCATTTTTTAAGTCGCCATCCATTACTTTCGACTCAACTACTTTTTTTAAATCAAATTTAAGATGTGGTCGAGATAAATGAGTATTAATTGGGTAATCTAAATTTTGAAAAGATGTCTCTTTTAGTTGAGACGTAATTGATTTATTTATTGTTTTATCAAAATGAAAATGGGAATACGCGAAAGTAAATAATTTTTGCCAACTTTTTTCACTATTAGTGAAACAATTTTGAATAGCGCATGACAATGCTTTAGCAAGCTGCATCCTCGCACCTCTAGGAATTCTTTTAACCACTGGTACATTACGATGATAATTGTAAATTTGCTCCGAAAAAAGGGAAAAATTTGTGTCATTAGAGGAATTACTAATAGAGTTATGAATTTCTACGGTAGGCTGTGAAGTCGAAATACTTTTACTATGGCATCGTTTGATATGTATATTTAATCCCCTTTTACCTTCAAACAGCCTACCGTCGGTACTATTTTGACACTATAGGAAATCCGGCTGTGAATGTAGCGGAGCGGAAATATTCATTAAAAAATCTACACAGATCTCTACAGCACTCAAAAGCTTTACATAGCTTCATATTGACTTGAAATGTGGTGTACGACGCATCTTTCCCTAAAACACAATCATTTACGGCCTAAATAAAAGCACTTTACTCTATAAATGAAATATTATCACATTACTTCCCTGGATTTATTCCATATTGATAAAAATTGTATGTAGTTGTTACGCTTTGACAGTTGACAACGACGCAGCAGAAATATTTTCCTTTATAAATGAGTATTATGTCTGAAATCAAAAAATAATTATTACAATAAATGTCTTATATATTTACTGATCTTTTTGTTGAAATTTGTAAGCCAGAATTGGCTTCTAAATAACAAAATAAAATAAGTTAAATATACGTAGCTTTTGACAGTTGAAAATTTTTGACATTTTTCATTGTTTGAGTAAAGTTTTTTGAAAGATTATTTAATTATCGGCTTTAATTTTTGATATAGAATATTCTATTTCTTTTTGAAAGGAAGTTTGTATTGCTCTTAATATGTATTGGTTGTTTTTTTGTAATATAGATGTAATTTTTTTATGGTGTTATACTGGGTCTTCGCTCGCTCTTAACAAGGTATCGCTTCATCTTTTTAAACTATCCAAAATTTGAAATTACGGCCGTGAACTGGGTTTAATTTTTGTAACATTGCAATACAACTCGGAGTGCAACGCTGGCATCAAACCTGAGAAGTACGAGATCGTCAACATCGATCGTCATTAACGTCACTGGACGTCGCCAGGTTAGTGCGATCTCCACTCCCCATATGCCGGGTGCCAATTCAATATTTAAATCCAACCTAATTCCACAAACACAGTCTACTAATTTTTAAATAAGACCATTTTCCGCGTTACTACTACCAAGTGGGTGTAAAGCGTGTGACCTAAATGAAGAGAGTGAGCTAGGGAAGGGAGACTTTTGTTCAGCTATGGGACAGTACAGGCAAATATTGAATATATGGTACATTACAGTGAGCTGCATTTGCCTGACGAGTGGCATCATGTTCGAGACCATTTTCCGCGTTACTACTACCAAGTGGGTGTAAAGCGTGTGACCTAAATGAAGAGAGTGAGCTAGGGAAGGGAGACTTTTGTTCAGCTATGGGACAGTACAGGCAAATATTGAATATATGGTACATTACAGTGAGCTGCATTTGCCTGACGAGTGGCATCATGTTCGCGTGGCCATCCTCAACTCTGCTTCTGTTCTCGTCAGAAAATACCACCCTGAATCGGCCCATGACAAAAACCGAGGCGTCACTTTTCGGTAGCATTTTTTCTATCAGCGCTTTGATCAGCACACCTTGCTCCGGATACCTTCTCGACAAGTTTGGCCGAAAATACTCCTGCATGGTGTTCTCATTGTTTCAAGTGGTAAGTTAACGACAGTTTGCAACATTAACATTGAAATTCAAAGTTTATATAATGGCATCACTTTCTATGTAGACGGTAAGGTTAAACCGCGAGACCTTGGGGTGAACATACTTATTTAGTGTTATGTCTACACGCCACGCTGCAAATATATTATAAATGTAGCACAAATAGATTTGCGCGACCGGTAAAGCACCACTCTCCCACAGTGAGTAAAGAGAACCGAAGACTCTTTTCGCTGGTAACGAGGCTTCTATCTTAGCCTCAGGGGTGACAACGCATCCTAATTTTGATATTTAATAGAGGATAAATATAGGTGTACGTAGGTCACAGTATCCATTTACTATCAGGCGAACTGTGTACTCGTTTGTCACGTTTATTCTATAAATAATTTAAAATTAAAAATTTTGTACAACCGATTTCAATATAAATTATTAAGAATAACTTAAAAACTATTGGTCAGACCTCGATCAAATTTATATGGGACCACATGAGAAGCACCAGATTTCAAATAAAAAAATAATCATGGAAACCGGTTCACATAAAAAAAACATACAGTCGAATTGAGTGCCTCCTCCTTTTTGAGTTTGGTAGAAAATAAGAAGCACTGTTGTCGAGATCCAGAAATCACTCATAGTATGCAAATAAAACAAATAAATTATATAATGTCAAAGTCTTAAATCTAAATATTATGTTACAGTAATAAAATAAAATATTCATAAAATAAACTAATTCTTTTTCTGTCTGGGAGCTAGTTACCTATTTAATTTAAATTTTAAAATTTGTATTTCTAATGTATATTTGTTTAGCTCCATTTCGTTTTTATTTATTAAATATTTATTTTCTAAATTTGGCATTTCTTAGTTTTGCTTTAAAATATTGTTGTTTAGTGGTTTCGTGTGACTTCCGTTTTTTTACATTGTATTGGTGTGCTGAAAAATGTTTATCTAAGGTTTATTTATAATTTATATTATTCACTACCAAAATTATGTTTTTTATCAAGATATTACTTGACCTCACTCATGTTACATAATATTACGGATATTAATATTAATAACTTATTCCATAATGCACCATTGTTGAAAAGTAAAATTAAGTAAATAGTTTTTGTATTAGATATTATTGTATGAGGTTTATTGCTGTTTTGTTCCATATAATTGTTTGACAAAAGTGTTTGATGGTTATCCAAAAATAAAAATTTGGTATGAAAATCAAATATGTGCCTATCTAAAAAAAAATATAGTTATATAATATTTACCGGCATTAGCACTGTCATCCTTGTTTTACATCTCATACATTGCTTACATCATTCACTGTAAAATAGTTTATATGTTCTCAGAAATCAATTCTGTGTCACCTGATAAACAATAATTATTTTTATTTCTTAATAAAGATCTAAATTAAAGAGAATAAACAGAGCAACGATTGCTAAAATCTGAGCATCGTGCTGAGTATGAATTGATTTATAGGAACCCCCACCAGTAGAAGTTATTTCTTTCTATTTAAAAAACTAAATGAGTTAATAGGTACTTAATCAACTATTTTCAAGATATATGGCCATATCGACCTTATCTATTGATGCCTTTTTTTGGGCCTCTTTCGTTTTCTCGTTGCAGTATAGTCACTAAAATCATAATGATTATTAAATAATACGGCTACAATAAATCGTGACTACTTAATATTTATGGTCTCCAAGATAAATAAAACATTACATTTTCTTTGGCAACATTCTTTTTAGACCGTTGTTTGACATTTTCATAAAGATGTCTTAATTGTTGCCACATTCTGACACCGCTTACAGCAACAGTGTTATACTCCTTGCACACACAACCCCAAGCTTATCGTTTCTTCAAAATAATGTTAGCATTCATCTCTTAATTTTCTATAATATGTTGATATCTGAAATATGTAACACGCGTTACAATATGAACAACTCTTAATATTTAATTCGCAATGTAATAAAGGGCACTCTATTCGGTTAAAGTAATTTATGTTTCATTTGACGATTTAAATATTTACTTACTTTTTTATCAATTCCTATAAAGTATCTCAGTATAATGGTTTTAATCCAGATAAGTTACACTCAATATTTTTTATTACGTACTTAAGGATTTTTTATATGACAAAGGGTCGTCAGAGTGGACAGAACAACGTCTGTCTGGCCAGCTAGTTTGATATAAAAACAACAGTAATACCATAGACAGTATTCAACGAGTTCTGAATAGTATTTTCCTTCTTACAATCCATGGCAAAGAAATTAGTAAGATTATTAAAAGTTTAAAAAAACACAAGAGTTCGTCAGGTATATGATCTACTTACCACCAGTATAATAAAGAAAATTGAAATGATTATTGCACCCATAATGAGTGATTTGTTCAAAAAAATTAAAGATTGAAAAAACCGTAGAACAATACATAAGTGAGATATTATGGACAAACCTAATAACTACAAGCTTACAGAACTGATACCCATATTGCCGAAAATATTTGAAACAGCTATGTTTACTAGACTAACTGACTTCATTAATAGATTAGACATTATATACGAAAATCAAAACGGTTTTCAAAGTGGTAAATCCTTAGCAGCTTTCGAACTCAACACCACAATTTTAGGCCATGTAGATAAAATCTATGGAAGGCACTGCCATATTATTTGATATATGAAGGACTTTCGATCTCGTACCACATGGACTACCTAAATATTGTGGTGTGCCACAATATTTAGGTAGTCCGTGTGGTATAATTGGCCTATAATACGGGCAGTATTTCTCCTATCCATTATTGACGTACCAAAACCACCTACCATTTTAGTACACTATTTGCTGACGATAAAACCTTATACGTTTACCTATCGGTTGCTAGTTCTTTGAGATATTTCCGGTCCATTGCCACTTCAGCTTCTCATCCGTTCGGATATGTTGGTTATTCATCTAGTGAGGGGCCGTCCTATACTCCATTTGCCAATTTTTAAATTACTCTTAGCTAGTATTTGACTACAATTCCACCTGATGGTATATGGCGATGCATTCGAAGATGGTAAAGGGCACTGACTTAGCTTAACAAAAGCCTATTTGCTCTTAACTTGAAGATACTCACAAAAATGCGGTCAATCTATTTAATTACTTACAATTTTATTTGTATGTGTAGTATTTGAATAAGAATGGATGTCATACAAAGATAATTTGTTACAGCTTGCCTGGATAATTGTAACAATTTGCAACAAGGTGGAGGCAATCATCGCATCAGTATTCTTGTCGGGATTCAGTGGCTGCATGCTGCTCGTAGCGCCCGTATATATAAGCGAGTTCTGCCAGGAGTCCATCAGAGGGACGATGACGACAGCTGCATTGGTCTTCAACCTGATAGGGATACTTATTTCTTACCTCATGGGTGGCTATTTGGCTTACGAGACAATGAATTACTCCTGTCTGTCCATGACTGTACTGGAGGTGCTTTTTCTTATGCTTCTGAAGGAGTCGCCGATGCATCTGATGTCGAAAGGTCTTGAAGAGGTTTGTAGTGTTTAAACAAATTAAATCAGTTGAAGTCTAGTAGTTAAATCTTTTTTACTGCTTTGCTATAGATATAGTATATTAGTAAACCAAAATAAAAGAAAACATCTATTGACTCTAATTTACTTATATATTTTATTTTTTTAAGACCACCAACAAGATAGGAACGATATCCTTCTAAATGTATTAACATAATTTACTTACGAATAAATACAAACCTCATTTACTTAGTACTTAATGGCACCGTTCACAAGTTTGTATAAGAAAATACCGTCTAGATATTTTTGCATGCGGCTATAGAGAGTAGACATTTTAAAGTTTAATAGACAACCCTTATAACTAGGCGGTTTTTTTTTAACAAATATTCATAAACAATACACCAAAGAAATCCTATTTGGAAGTATTCTATACGATTTTCATGGAAAGGTGGTAATTGCAATACTGCAGTCCGTAATCTTATTATCATAATCCTAATTTTGTCAAATTAGTCTTAATCTTATAATCGTAATCAATGTCCATTTCTTAACAGGAGGCCGCAAGAGTCATCGCATATTACAGAGGTGTTAAAAAAACATCCAAAGTTGTTAAAGATCAAATTCAAATGCTTCAGATAGCGCTGAATCCGGAATGGACGGTAATAATATACATATACAGGTTGTCCCAGAAGTCGACGTCAAGCAGGAATATGATAGGTCAATTTATATAAGATAACCGAAACATATTAAAAAAAATCTTTGCTATTTATTTTAAAAATTACAGGCATTTATAAAAAAATCGAGAAAATCTACAGACTGTGACGGTCTTTTAACTCCTGTTACTACAAATTTTAACTTTTTCTTAATTTTCTTTTTATTATATTATTCTGAATAATGCTTTTAAAAACTGTTGCTTAAAATATACACCCAACTGCTCCAGTCCAGAAGGAAATGTATTTTTTTCCCAACCAAGTATTTAAAATTAATGCTTTGCCCAGTTTTAAATGACTGTACTGAAAAAATAATGTACTACACGAGTTTGGCAAGTAACTTTATAAGTTGGCACATTTAATATGGGTTCCAAAATAGTATGACACTAGCAAGATTATATGTCAAATTATGCAAAAAATTTTTTTAATGAAACCAAGTTGTAATTTAATTTTTCTTACCTGTCTAAAATGATTTTTGTGTAATCCACCCAAGGCTTTCCTCATGCCTGTTACTTAAGATTCTAGTTTGAGTCAAAAAGATCACCTGTATATTTTTTAATATCAAAGATTTTGTAGAAACAATGCGTGAAGTTGAAACACATTATTAAAATTAAGAGTACAATTATATTAAAGTTATTAAACTATGTTTCATGCTGAGCTGAGCATGGAAATGAAATTTGTTACGCTAAGACACCGATACCATCAGGTGAGATTGATGGCTTATACTAGGTAAAAAACAAATGAGCACATGGTGAATTAGCAACTGAGATAGGGTCGGTGGTATTAACGATAATTGTTTACTCTCACGGGGATCGCTCACGCTCATCTACTCTGCAAAGTAAAGTCTACTTTCAGCGTCTTCTTCATCAGCCTGTGAAAGTCTACCTCTGAATATAGGCCTCTATGGAGAGAATTTGACTTATCTGTATGAAGGATCGACCGCAAAGTGGCACTATACAATATTAGGAATATTCACTACCCTATATCGTCCCGTGGGTTTCGTAAGACGTGGCAGAGGGAAACAAAGCAGGAGATCGGCAGCAGTGCCACAACAGCAACTAATAACAACTAAAATAATAAACTGGAATTGCCACCAAGCATGTATTTTTGAAAATGGGTCGGAAGTTGTAAACTTGATCCTTTGGTCCTTTTTCTATAAATTGGTGTGACATAAGCCGATTTCGAGATTCTTGGCATTAAAATTTCTGACAAAGAGCTGATGGATTCTGTTACGCCGCCACCATCGGGCAATTTTACTTCAGCGTATATTATTTTACATACAACGTATATTCATCCTGAAATAAATGCAAGTATTATTTTAAACATATTAGGGTGAAAATCAAGCATATAATCTGATTTGTACATGATAGAGCAACAAAGCCGCGCTGCAGCTATATTATTGTTGTAGCTCGAATACGTCGGCTCGATCGAGGAAAGACCACGCTCATAGAGTACCAGCGCTAAATAGCAGCTTAATGCTGCTTTTTTTGCTACGGTGAGTGTAGAGAACTGGAAACGAAGGATTCCACCTTAGTCTTTAGAGGTGACCACACATCTGCATTTTGATTCTTAATCTAGGAGGGACGTATATGTCTATGGGCCAGCATCCACATACCATCAGTTGGACGGTGTGCTTGCTTGTGACACTATTTCTATTAAAAAACTGATGGCAATTGATTGCTGTGGATACCTAAATATCCACGATCAATAATCAAATGCAAATTAATTGTAACTCTTGAGGTATAAGAACATTACATATAATAGATACATTACTATACATTTTTACCAGAAGAAAGAATTTCCGATTCTTATCATCCACCATGCAAAATGCAACAGCCCATAGCTGTAATTACCATGGTAGAGCCATGCTGCAATTATATTATAGTAGTAGCACGAATGGGTCGAGATGTGTAGAGCGTGTAGGGGATGATATGTTCCCTACACGCTCTCACAGAATATCAACTTGAAATAGCAGCCTAATGCTGCTATGTTGCGTATGATGAGTGTAGAGACCCTTTTTACTGATATCGTGGCATTCGTTCCCGAACATTTCCCGAACAGTTCCCAAAATTTGTTACAATATCCATTTACCATCTGGAAAACTGTGTATTTGTCTCCGCCATCACCCTTAGTTTATATGAAAAATATATTTTATGGTGGTTTCTATGAGAGCATAGTCATTCGTGCTCGATGCTCGTGTTGGTGACGATTTTGTTATAAGTTATTTTCACTGAGTTTAAAAGCCTATTTAACTTTTCGCAGATTTAACCTGCCAAGTGGAAAAACTAAAACCTGTACTGGAGAATAACTCTAAGGTGTCCGTGTGGAAGTTCTTTAGTAAGTTGGTTTACAGCTGGAAATACTTTGACCAACTACTCGTAAATTTATGAAATATTTATTGAGTAGTTTGTCCGCTGCGCTACTAGATACGTATTGATTCTATCAGATATGCAGGTACCCTCACAATTCACACCGCCGAGCACGTGGTAAAGTTGTAAATAAAATCGATCACAAGAACTTAAGTGGTGCTAGCGGGGAAACTGAGATTGACTTAAATTTATGGTTAGCGCTGAACCTATGACAACCGCAGCTTTTTGATATCATGGTATTTTTATCGCTTTTTATATGTAATGAAATGTAAAAACGAGAGTTGGACTGAGCCAGAGTGATGCCCAATTACAACAACCTTAAATTACAACTTAAATATCTTCGTGATTATCGTTGTTGATTCTGAGGACTAAGATGGAATGCCTAACAGCCTTCATTGACAGATAAATTATACAATGACATTTATCAGTTAATTTTATTTACTTTTTGATTGATTATTTAATTTATTTATTTTGTTTAATATTATTTTCAGACCTTTTAATTTTGATATGAATATTATTATATTAGTAGTAGTTTAGCAAGGCTTAGCAATATAATAAGGACATTGCTGTTATAAAAATACTATTATTCTAATTAATTTATTGATTTTTTATAAAGAGATCGATTGATTGAAAAAATTAGTTTGCATTCAATGAGATTGTAAATGCCCATTGTAGCACAAGTAGACCAGTTACTAACTTCAAACAAGGAATGCTAAGAGAGTCATAACATATTAATCATTTCACTGTCCCATGAGTCATAATATATGAACATTTTGATTGTTTAACTAATGTATCTTTTTCGCGGATACGGATGTTGTTAATATTGTTATATAACGTACGCGAAAACGAAAAGTGGGTCTAAACGCCAGTAGGGCCAAAATAGTTATTGGGTTATTCTGTCAAGAAATTCTCAGTAGCAGCACAGGATCAGTTTTATCGAACCCATGTCTCGAAAAACACGGACCTGTACCTGATTTTCCTCCAGTTTGTCAGGTCCCATCAGACTATGTGAATATAGAGTGCAACTATGCTTGCGCACACACTCGTGCGCTATAATACTGTACTGCACAAATGGCTAGTTTCCTTTGAGACTGGCCGCTATGATCTTAATTCAGTCTGGAGGATATTCTTATACAACATGTAACTAAAACCTCGTAGTTCCCATTTAAATAAAACTAGTTTTTACGGATTTTGTCGCGTATACTAACTTATTTTATATTCCCGACGTTTTGTGCACTTTATAGCACCTAAGTTAAGTTAATATACCCGACAAAATTCGTAAAAACTAGTTTTATTTAAATGTATAGTGTTTCCAAAAATATAAGAAATCACTTGTAGTTCCCATTAAGTGCGTAATAAAACTACATAAAATTTGCAAATATATTATTGAATTTAGTCGTGTTATCTTAAGTAAAGTTTTTCGATACGTTTGAATACTGATTCTCATAACGCACTTATCGGAAACCACAGGGTTTTGTTAAATGTTGTAAAAACATTTCGATTGTCCGACTATTGTGTCTAGTACGCGGACAGGAAAACTCATGTAAAACGCGTTTAGTGCACAGGAGAAATTCGTGGTGTATTCATTTTAAGCAAAACTAAAAAAATACACCCAATAAAGTAGTTAATTACTAATTTTACGTTACAGGAAAATCTCGATCGACCCGGCAAGCCTTAATGGTGTCCATCGTTTTGTTCACTTCTACGATTTTCCAAGGTCTGTCAGTGGTGCAAGTGTACGCGAAGCCTTTGTTTACGGAAGCTGTACCCACCATGTCCCCGATCATCTGCAGCGTTATGTCCGCTATAGTGACAGTCGTTTCCAGTTTGATAGGTGCCTTTTTGGTCGATTGGGCAGGGAGACGGGTTAGTATTATTTAGAAATATCTGTTTTACTCTTTTGTAGTGAAGAAAATGCATCATTGAGAATGAAACTTAACTTGTCAACTCTAATGATGATGATGTTTTGGTACAGGAATTGCGTATCTTTTATCTTTTTTAAGTTTTGTACATTTTAATAAAATACGAAACGAAAAGAATGGCTGTTCGATTTAGTCATAAATAACCTAGAATGTTAGGTAAATCGTGCGTTATTACCGCTGGTAAATGAAGACGCTCATCAACCTGCCCTCGATATAAACGCTTTTTTGCTCATTTTAAATACCATTCGCTTTGCTTCTCGTACTATCTACCTCTTCCACAGAGCTAACTACGATGAAATTAATGCTGATTTAGCTAGTATGGATTGGAGTATATTGTAATTGATATTAATACGACCTTAAACATTTTTTATCAAAAATTTATGAAGTCATGCGTATATTTATTCCTGTTGCGTATGTTAAATCCTATACACGTTAGCCACCTTGTTGTACAACTGCATTGATTAAAATAAAAAGTTAAAATACCATAAGAAATGGAAGACTTATAAGAGAGTAACTGATTACGAAACATTATGTTTTTACGCGATCGACAAAAAAAAATGCAGAAACAATGTTACGATATTTTTGTGCAAAATGCTGAAAATAATATAAAAGTTATTAGTAAATATTTCTGGTCTTTCGAGTAATCAAAAAAAAATCAAACCATAATGTGCCAGACTAGACAGAGAATTTAATACGTGGTAGAGCCATGCTGCAGCTATATTAGTAGTATAGTTGTAGCACGAATGGGTCGGCTCGACCGGGGAAGGACCACGCTCTCA
This sequence comes from Parnassius orleans, assembly GCA_029286625.1. NCBI lineage: Eukaryota > Metazoa > Arthropoda > Insecta > Lepidoptera > Papilionidae > Parnassius > Parnassius orleans. The sequence continues at coordinate 49,551 of JAGSMP010000877.1, forward strand.
CAGAATACCAGCGTAAAATAGCAGCTTAACACTGCTGTGTTTCGTATGGTGAGTGTAGAGAACCGAAGACCCTTTTTACTGGAAAAGAGGCATTCCATCTTAGTCCTCACGGGTGACAACGCATCTGCATTTTGATTCTTTATTGAAGATAGATGTAGATGGCTATGGGTCACAGCACCACTTACCATCAGGTGGACTGTGTGCTCGTTTGTCACCCTATCATATATAAAAAAAAAGAGAGTAATGTGTAAGCAATTTAATGATTACTATATTTGTGTTTTTGAACCACATTAGATATCCAATTTAATTCAGATAGCGTGTGATGGAATTGAAAATCTCAATAGCTTCAATTTATATTTCAGTCAAACAAGTTAAAAGTTATCTCAAATAATTGATATTTCGAAAGTTTCTGGACCTAATGGATTACCACGAGTTTTTTAAATGTGTTATAATTTCTCAAATTGCTCTCAAGTGCTTAACCACTTTATTTTATTTTTAATTTATCCCTTAATACTGGTAAAATGCACGTAGTCTGAAAAAAAAATATTTCGTCTGTCACCATTTTAAAAACTCCTGTCTTTAAAATGGTGATAGACGAAATATTCATTATTACCAACCTATATCGAAACTAAACGCCACTGCCAAAATTATTGAGAAAATAGTATATGACAATATTTTCCCTACTTTGAGACCCGTTATCATTTAACAGAAGCATGGGAATGTATAAAAAGAAAATATCTAATGAGTTAACTTATATGAGTTTACACACCGTCTTGGTCTAGCAATGGATCCGGGTGATCAGGTTGATATTGTGTATACAGACTGTTCGAAAGTATTCGGCACTCCATATTACACCATATTAATTAATAAACTTAAAGCAATTGGTATACATGGTGATCTTATAAGATAGATAGAATCTTATCTACGCGTACGAAGTCAGACTGCTGTAATTAAAGGTTATTGCTCCTCATTCATCCCTATTACTTCAGGCGTCCCACAGGCTCTGACCTCAGCCCTCTGCTATTTAATTTATTTATTAATGATTATAACTCAGTATTCCATAATTTTGGAATTTTACTTTACGCGAAAGACATGAAAACTATTTTAATTATTAAATCAGCCTCTGACTGCGTTCTTTGAAAAAATGATTTAGATTGACTTTAGTTTAAGAATACAATTTAACCTAAAAATGTAATGTTATCACTTTTTTCAGAAGAGTAAATCAGGTTGCCTGTTTTGATATAAATATTATCAATCGAACTTCCGAAGTGGATCCCTCACTTCGGAAGTTCGATTAGTAATATTTATATGGGTACACAAGTAGACAGTAATAAAACATCATTTCATTTCATCTCGCTGGTGACAAACGAGGCGTCTATGGAAAGCCTACAAAAGTCATGGCTTCCCAAATATGGTATATTCCATTTATATCAGACTTAAATATATCCAGTCCGGTGACGGAAAGCTACGTCAAAGGTGTGACACATCTAGTATTGCAATCGCCAATCAGAAGAATTTTCTAACCAATCCATTATCCCTTTTCGTCCCATGGGTCTCGTAAGAGGCGACTATGTAAAGCGCCAGAAAAGTTTTATGGCTTGCGATAAATGGTGTTATAACGATTCCGTTTACCGTTACATCCTATCAAAAAGTCCACTGCTGAACATGAACTCCATAGATTGCCTCATATGGAGGATCTTTGTCATAGATGTCAATTTTGGTAGGCTGTCAACCACAGTTTTCATTTTAAGTTGTTATCAGGAAAACGCTGCTGCCCATCTCCTGTTCAATTTCCCTCTGTCGTCTCTTAGGACAACACTGGAATAAACTATGATAGTGAGTATTCTTACACTGTCATTATATGGTATAGACTCACATGATACTTTTGTTATAAAATCTTATACGACGGCGTATAAATACTTATGAAAACTTTTAATTAATTTCTTTCTTGCAGTCGCTGATGATATATTCTTCAACATTGTCGGGTGTGAGCTGTTTGATTCTCGGGACCCAAATTCATCTGCACTGGGGCCCAAGTTGGATTACAGCGTTGTTAATTTACTTGTTCATATTTACGTACACGTGCGGTGGTGCCACTGTTCCTTACGTGCTGATCGCCGAGGTGTTCTTGCCTGAGGTTGGTATTCATTATCGTGGGAAGTAGTTCTTTTTTTTTTTATAGAATAAGGGTGACAAACGAGCACACAGTCCACCTGATGGTAAGTGGTTGCTGTGGCCCATAGACATCTACATCTATCTTCGTTTGCGAATTTAAATGCAGATGCGTTGTCAGCCGTGAGGACTAAGATAGAATGCCTCTTTTCAGTAAAAGGGTCTCGGTTCTCTACACTCACCACGAAACACAGCAGCATTAAGCTGCTATTTTACGCTGGTGTTCTGTGAGAGCGTGGTCCTTCCCCGGTCGAGCCGACCCATTCGTGCTACAACTATACTATTAATATAGCTGCAGCATGGCTCTACCACGTATATAGTTTATCAAAAAATCCCCTTTTTTTATAGAATATTTTTTTAAAGTCATACCAATGCTAGACGTTAAGAAACTGCAGTATCTTTTAAGTAGATCGGTTCTCAAATTAAAAATTAAAAGCTGAAGATAGCTCGGATTAACTATGACTGGTGTCGCAAAGCGTCCAAATTTCGGGAAAAAATAAGTTAAATTAAACCCAATAAATTATGTTGAAATAAAAGTGGGTAATAATTTTGAAGACGTAATCATATACATTACCAATAACAGCGTCTTTTAACATCTTACTACGTACTTACGCAGCATTACATCTAAAATCAACGCGAAAACTATCAATAGCGGTCACAAGATGCCGGCAGTAGTAACATGTTACAAATGCAAAAAAATAGTTAACACAAAAGAAAACTGCAAGATGTTCAATAAGGTCGTCGTAGTAATGGCTCACAATATTTATGTAAAAAATACCCAATATTAGGGCTTCGGTCTCCGAGAATTTAAAAAAAAATGTAGGGTAGCAACAGGCCCTACACAGACCAACGCCATTTGCGGTGGGTGCCAAACAACCACCGCTTTTCCGCCGCAGAACGACGAGAAGTTTGAAACTGGACCAATGAAGGGCTTGTAAATGAAGGACTTGGCCCCTTGGTAGTGCGTAACCTCAAACATCATTTCATTCCGTCCGTGAATCTTGTTACAAGCAGTTGCGTACTTCATTGTTCCATTATTATTTTTAACTATCGAAACTATTGAAACATCTATAAGTGACATTTTTGGATGACCACTGCACCAAGTAGTTTTAATTTGTGTTTGACTGTCTCATTCGAGCCGTGACTCGTGCCATATTACAAAAAGGACCGCTCAACATATTCCTAACTTGATTTGAAAAGATCGACGATATGACGGCGAACACCCAGCGAACACCCCCGAATCATTGCAAGTTGTGTTCATCTAATCCGCACTTGTCAAACTTCAACTGACAATAATATTTATGTTAATATGCGTAAACGCAAACAACCTGAGCCTGACGAGTTGAACTCAATTATGGATGCGTTAGAGTACAAAATAGTTAACCAAATGGAATCTTTTAAAGTTAGCATTGAGGTACTTGAGAGAAATGTGCAAGTTAACAACATCCATTAATGATACCATCATCATTCTCTAAACCATTTCCCATTATCTGGGGTCGGCGCAGTAAATCTTTTTGTTCCATTCCTCTCTATCAGCCGTCATTTCCATACTTACTCCTTTCATTCTCATATCACTCTTCACACAATCGATCCATCTTTTATTCGGCCTTCCTCTGCCCGTGTGTCCCTCCACATTCATATTCAACACTCGTTTTGTGACATGACTTTCATTCCTCCGCATCACATGCCCAAACCATGCCAATCTGCTTCCTCTCACCTTTTCTACCACTGGCGCTACTTTCAGGCTTCCTCTTATATACTCATTCCTTATCTTATCCATCCTTGTCACACCACACATCCATCGTAACATTCTCATTTCATTCGCATACGATCTATTTTCATCCTTCTTCTTGACGGCCCAGCATTCACTTCCATATATGACGACAGGTCGGATGATCGATTTGTAAATTTTCCCCTTCAGCCTTATTGGCATTCAGGGTCGCACGTTGTGGCTGTGACCTGTCGCCATTTCATCCACCTGCGTTAATCTATGCTGCACAGCTCTATCTATTCCGCCGTCGCCTTGAATGAGGAACCGAGGTGCCACTTGACATCTGAGCAGATGAGCGTATAGCGCCATCAACGACATGGGTACAGGACTGGAAAGGCCGCCGAAATCACAGCACAGATATTCGGTTTTGGATCTGCTGATCTTCAAGCCAACACTTTCCAGCCTCCGTTGCCACCCCGTCAGTCTGCTCTGTACCTCTGGCTCTCTTCCTCTTCCAGTCATCGTACCTATATTCCAGCTTGCAAACCTCACTCTGACATTCTTCTCTCTCGGGCTTGCCTCTTACGTCGCACCCGCTCCGTAGGTGCGACAACCCTTACCACTTCCCACAGGGCCGGGTGCTGCCCCTGCGCGTCGCCTGCGGGGTACGCCCCTAGCCCTGTCATATCCCACAACTCGTACTATTCATTTACTGCATGGGATTTGGCAGAAGTTTTACAGTCGGCCGCCTGCCTGACACCAACCCTCTTTGGGTATGCTATTGTTGGTGAAGGCTACCATTTGGGAAGGAAAAGAGTTTGGGGTAGGAGCATGGGTGTAAGGATACTGTTATCTCGGCAGGAAAGGTATGAGAATAACAGTAGCTCGAGGGAGCCGGGGTCGCGTACCCGTATTCCATAACAGGATCACCGGAAAGGTAGGCCAGCATGGAAACCCCCTGACCAATCCATTAATCCATTAATGATACCCTGAACCAATTTAATCTGCGGCTAAACGACATGCAGGATTCAGTAAACTACATGAATAATAGGCAAGATGCATATGACGCTCGTTTAAAAGCGATGGAAGATGATTCTCTGCGGCGTAAAGAAATTCCCACTCAGTTATCAATGCTGGAACCTAAAATAGACATAATGGAGCAACAAGTCAGGCAGTTTAATATTGAAATTGTCAATCTCCCAGAACGTCGTGATGAAAACTTTAAAGCTGTACTTCAAAACATTGGCTCAATTACTAAGCACCCTATTAATCCTGCCGACATAGTATCAGTGCACAGAGTGCCGCATATGGATAAAAAATCCCCACCCGAAAAACGTTATCGTGAAATTCTCCACTAAAATAAAACGGGATAACGTGGTTGCTGCTGCGCGGGTAGTAAAATGTGTCAAATAAGGTCAACTACTGATATCAGGTACCTCGCGAAATATTTACGTCATGAACATCTGACACCCAAAAATAAGAAATTATTTCTATTCAGCCGTGAAGTGAACAGAAAGAAAAATTATAAATTTGTCTGGATTAAACATAGTACCATACTGGTTCGTCAAAACGACACTTCTCCCTTATTCTCAATTCGTAGTGAACAAGATATTAATAAAATTAAGCCCTAATAATATTATGGAATCAACTTATTGTTATGATAATTTAAGTAATAATTATTCACCATTATCTAACCCACACGTTCATAATTCTACTTTTATATACATAATAAAAGTTTTTGTGATCTCATTGTATGATGGCAACAACAATCTACCTAAAAGTATTTGGCTATATCGGATAATAAATCTTAAAAATCATATTCAGCAAACTGATAAACATAATTTTTCTTATCACATTTATCATGCCACAAAATGCTCTTAGTTCTTAATATTTTATTTATACCTCAAAACATTTTCTGTCTGCATATTGCACCGATTGGTTTTACTTACTTGTTATAAATACTAGAATCAAAATTCAATTCTAATATTTTAACTGTATATTACCAAAATTGTCGAGGATTACGCACCAAACTGCATACTCTTTATATAAATATTATCTCTCATACATACGACTTAATCGTATTAACGGAAACTTGGTTACACGCGGATATCAGCGACAATGAACTCATAGACGATATGTATCATGTTTTTAGAAAGGACAGAAATCGTGCAGCGACCGGCGGGCGCGACGGTGGAGGCATACTGGTAGCGGTGCACCGTTCGCTTTGTGCTGTAGCTCGTCTCGAAATGCTGACGCATTACTTTGAGCCCCTCTCGCCTCTTTTTTACGCATTGCAAACCGTGTTTATATTCTCTCAGCCGTCTATATCCCACCCAATCAAAATTTTGATGCATATATTAGTTTTTGAAATTTATTACAAAACCAATTATCTGGATCGACCGCAAGTTCTTTTATAATTGGTGACTTTAATCTGCCGAATCTTGGCTGGAATAATACTGGCTTGGCCCTTGAACCTATAATAGATTCGAACTTGAATACCTCATTCTGTAGCCTAATTAATTTTATAATACTAATAAACGGTCATCAGATGAACTATACTCTTAATAAAAATAACAGAATCCTAGACTTAGCCATAACGAATACAACCAAGTGCAGCTTATCATCAGTGACGTCATCGTTGGTACCTCCCGATGCCGTTCACCCTCCTTTTGAAGTTTTCATTACTTTATCAGAATCACAAAAATACCTTGAACGTAATACAACATTTCGACAATGTTATAGAATGGCTAACTATGATAAAATAAAAGATGAAATTATGAACATCGATTGGGAAAATCTTTTTTTGGACAAAGATGCCGAAGATGCTGTGTCGTGCTTTTATGAGACAATTTACAAAATTATTAAAAAACATGTGCCATTCAAAGAAGTCAAACCTAATCGTTTCCCTTGTTGGTTTACGCCGGAATTAATTCAGATATACAATAAAAAAACCGGACTTGGATAAAAATGAAAAAATATCGAAGTGAATCGAATTACAGTATCTTTTCCATACACAGGAATAAATTCAAAAAAGTTTCAGAGCGTTATTATAATAAATATATTAGTAAAGTAGGGGGGATGAGTCGCTCGCGTCCGTAGGCTTCGTCCACCTAACCCTAGACCCACCCTACACGTGTCCCCCGAGTGGTGCTAAACATGCGACAAAGCCGAAAGTACAGAATTGGCTCCTCGCCGTGTGGTAACGGCGTAAAAAAATACCACCCCCTACTTTCGCACCACGAGGCACAAATTAAAATAAATGGCCCCGAGTTCCCGGCGCCCCTCTAATGTGGGAAGGGTGCGAAGAATCTCCGGGAGGAAAACCGGCGACGAGGTTCGCCACCCGTCACGTCCTGTCTCCCGGAGGGGCGAAAAGTGGATTGCGGAAGCCCGTCTGGCTACGCTGAATGTATGTGGAGCAATGAATGATAAGATGGATGAAGTATGCGATATGATGTATGATAGAGGAATAGATGTGTTATGTATAATGAGATGAAACGGAAGGAAAGGATGCCACTACACATGGCATGTATACCGCGTACTGGTCTGGGGTAGACGAGACCGAGCGGGCATGCCAGGGAGTCGGTATCATCCTTTCAGAAAGAATGGGTCAGTGCTATGGATACGAATGAAAGTGGGCTTAAAGAAGTTGTTTGTTCTAGGGGTCTACGCCCCAGACATGTCTAAGCCCACTTATATCCGAGAGCAGTTTTGGGAGATGGTAAGGATGGTGCTAATGAAATGCAAGGGTAATGAAAATATTGTTATATAAGGAGATTTTAATGGAAGGGTTGGCGTGAAGAGGCTTGGTTATGAAAGGATATTGGGAACGTTTGGTGATGAAAGTATAAATGAGAATGGTGAAAGCCTCCTCACCGTATGTGTAGAAAAGAATCTTTTTGTGACGAACACTTTCTTTCGTCATAAGAAGATTCACATGTATACATGGGAAAGGAAACTCGTAAGAACTGCCAGGGGACATTCAAAACAGCCTAGAATGGATGCTATACGAGACCAGAATGGCTGTATTCTGAATGACGAAGTGTCGAGTTTAAGGAGATGGAAGGAATACTTTGAAAGCGTGTTTATGAGTGATGAGACGTTTGAATTAAATGAAATAGAAATTCCGAAAGAAGAGGAAAGAGATAGAGAGATAAGTATAGATGAAATAATGTAAGCAATGAAAAGTATGAAAGCAGGTAAGGCAGCCGGATATGATAGAGTATCACTCGAAATGCTAAGGGCTGGGGAGGAAGTGGTGGTAGACCTGCTGTATACCTTGTTTAATTTGTGTTGGGAACTTAAGCGGGTACCGGGAGACTGGTGCAAAGCCGTGATAGTCCCACTATATAAAGGAAAAGGATCGCAGCAGGACTGTAAAAACTAGCGTAGTATCAGTCTTCTTAGCATTGTGGGAAAACTGTATGCTAAGGTACTAATTGAAAGAGTTATGAAAGATACTGATGGAAAAATTTGGGATGTGCAAGCGGGATTTAGAAAGGGAATGGGATGTACGGATCAGGTCTTTTCCATGCGCATGATCGCGGAAAAGTTTTTGGCCAAAAACCAAAAAGTTTTCTGTGCGTTCGTGGACTTGGAAAAGGCTTATGATAGAGTGGACAGGGATGTATTATGGCAAACACTGAACTCATTTGGGTTGAGTGCTGGGTTGATACAGGCATTGAAGTCTCTGTATAGGGACTCCAGTGCTTGTGTCAGGATCAACGGGGCCTACTCGGACTGGTTTGGCATCCAATGGCAATGGCATAAAGGGGTCAGACAGGGCTGTGTGGCGTCCCCGTGGCTGTTGAACCTATTTATGGACAGTTGTTTGGAAAATCTGAGAGTTGAAGAATGCGGGTTAAGAATGGGTGAGTTAACCATCAAATGCCTTTTGTACGCCTATGATCAAGTCATACTCGCGTCGTCGGCGGCCGAGTTGCAAATGATGGTTACATTAATGAACATTTCATTAAAAGAAAGGGGAATGAAAGTGAACGCAAGTAAGACGAAAGTTATGGTCTTTGAAAGAGAAGAAAGTAAAACAATATGTGAAATAAGAATAGAAGAATTGGTCGAGCAAGTAGATGAGTTTGTGTATTTGGGATGTGTATTTAGCAGGGATGGTAGGTATGATAAGGATATAGAACGACGAATGAACGCAGGAAATAAAGTAAATGGGGCTCTACACTCTGTTGTGGAAAGTCAGAATGTGTCCAAAAAGGCACGTATGGCAATTCACAATGCTGTGTTAGTCCCTAATTTAATATATGGTAGTGAAAGTTGGGTGTGGCAGAAGAAACACGAGAGTAGAATAAATGCTGTAGAAATGCGGTCATTAAGGAGTATGTAAGGGCTGAATCTGAATGACAGAGTGAGAAATTGTGTGATAAGAGAAGAGTGTGGTTTGCAAGATGATGTTGTGACCAGGATTAAGAAAGGAATGCTTCGGTGGTTTGGTCATGTAGAAAGAATGAATGAGGAAAGAGTGACAAAGCAAATTTATGTGGCAGAGGTGAACGGCAGAGTCGGGAAGGGACGCCCTAGACGAAGGTTTATCGACTAAATTGGCGATATACTGAAAATGGGCCAAATTAAGAGTACCCTTAACCGACGAGCGTGTATGCGTAGGTATATGGATGTGGAGGAGGCGAGAGAGGTGTATCAGGATCGTGCCAAATGGAAGTCCATAATCTCTGCTTAATCCTCTGGGTGACAGGCGTGAGTGTTTATGTTATGTAAAGTAGAAAGTAGTATTAGGGATAACAGTAAATTCTATTAGACTTATTTGAAAAACCGTAAAAAGATCTCTGATATACCGAGTACTGTAAACTTTAAAGATAGAGTGGCTACAGGTCCTAACGAAGTTTGCTCAATATTCTCTAGCTTTTTTCATTCGGTTTTTGAGCCAACTATGGTCACTGATGAGTTTTTTATTCAAGATATCATTGCTGACGATACTAAGACACCTGATATCCTTATAAACGATATCAAACTCACAAAAATTGAAGTCACTAACCAATTAAAGATGTTAGATGTAAATAAGGGCGCGGGGGTGGACAATGTCCATGCTCTGTTTCTAAAAGCAACTGCTGAGGTTATTGATGAACTGGTATGCATCTTGTATAATAAATGTTTGCGATGTGGAATTTTCCCAAAGTCTGAAAAACTGCTAGAATAGTGCCCGTACACAAAGGAGTATCTAAGAAGGAAGTTGAAAATTATAGACCCACCTCCATACTACGCTGGCGAAGATTTTTGAATGATTAGTACATAACGCCATTTATCCGCTTTTACGTAACATTACAATACTGATTCGATGAACAATAAAAATAACAAAAACAAGCACAAACCGCCCGATCAGCAAAAATGCTGATCGGGCGGTTTGTGCGGTTGCACCGTACATGCTCCTGGGCGAGAAGATGGGCGAGATGATTATGAGATGAGCTAAACTAAAACATAGATGAGACCGACATAACACTTATCGGCTAATTTACAAGATGATGACCCGACAATTTCTAGCGAGTTTTCCAAAAATTACATTTTAATAAAACTGGGGAGGTGTTTTTATGCACCGACTGATTAGGCTCACTTTGATTCTCTTGATCGGACACACTTGCACAATGATCACTTTGCTCTGCTTTAGCACACTCACTATCACACTTCACATCTTTTAAACACACACACTTTACACTGGTGTCACGCTGACAGCTGGCTGAAGCTGGGTGAGTGGGTGCGCGGACGCGTTTCCACCTCGTGCGCACCCACGCCACGCACGCTGCATCTAGTCCTGCCGCCACCAGAGAATAGATAACGGCGTAATGATGGACATCATGATAGTTGAGGCTGTTCGCCTCGCTAGCTATGCCATCCAAAGCTGACTTTACGAGTAACTCTTTAATCTGCCGGTCAATGTTTTCTATAGCTTGCCCGAAATTCTCTGACACGTTGATCGTATTGATGGGTATCGATATGTTGATGATACTATTGACAGGCGCGATCTCTGGTGCAAAGATCACCGGCTCGATATTAATCTCATTTGTCATTTGTTTATGAGGCGTAATTACTAGAGTATTTCCCCGAATAAAGCAGTCAGTACCGAGAATTATAATGTTTACTCCCGTCACCTGTTCTACGGTAACTTGATCTTGACATATGAATCGGAAGGTACATTGACCGCAACAATTAAATATATACGAGTTTAGCTTTGTAAGCTTTCGCCATGTAGTCTGACACGCGCTGCTGATAATTGTACAAGAGTCTGTCTCTCGTAGACGGGCGTTTGAAGCTGGCAAAGATAATCCGAATAAATATTATTATTATATTCTATGCAGTTCTGAAAGTCGTTGTATGTCACAGGTAAGTGTGTCTTTCTTCAGGTTTATGTCTACGTGATCTGCAATCGGTATCAGGTTTATCATAGAGAGTGATGAGTAAGCAACTTGATGATAAAGAGGTATTACGTTGTAAATGTCATAGTCATCTCTATTAGTGAGGGGGATCTGAATTTCGAAAATAAAATACTGGTTGGTCATTCTAGCTTTGACCTTTAAAATTTTGTATAGGTTGGATAAATTACTCTGGGTGCTATCTATTGATAATTATAAATCCTTTGATAGTTTGCTGGATATTACACTTAGTTCGTCTTCCAGCTGTGTGGGTGGGTGACAGCAGATGAACGTTAAAATGTTGAAGGTTGTTGATCGTATCCAGGAGGGTATCTTGGATATTGCGAAGATTCGAAAGGACATTATTCGCTATGATGCTCGACATGATGAAGTCGTTTGTAATTTCTACCTTAGATATTTCGGTGTTCACTGTATTCGATATTTTTTCTAAATGATTTAAATGCTGATTAAATGTCTTATATTGCTTTTCCATTGTGTTCTCGATTCTTTTTAAAATGTTATTTTCCGCTTCTATAACTGATGTTTGATTTCTCCAAAGTTGTGCTAAATGTCTCTGATTGCCCCGAATTAATTTGATGTCTTTTTCGTACTGGGCCGCAAAGCGCTCGTCTAAAACGCCGAACAATGTATTAGCGACGTAGCCGACACCATTGATAAGGCCTCGACACGCGCGCTTCAGACTATCAATATGCTGATTGAGCAACATACGGTCATAATACTCTAGTTCGGTGAGCTCGTGTTTCAGCTGTTGCAATATTATGTCACAATGCGTATTTCCTTACGATTTATTGCATAACGTTTGAAGATGATCCATATAAGTGTTAAATATCCTTTTTCCGTACCAATAGGGTTGCATGTCGTAGTAAGTAACTAATTTACAATGATCCTGTACTAATCGTATACTTCCCAATTTAAAAAAATATGTTAAAGTTGTAAATATTTAATTTGCGAATATCCGCTTAATAAAATAAAATGATGTGTCTTACCTAGTTTGAAGAGCACCTCCCGCCCTCCCTCAATTGCGTGCACTATCTCCGTCACCACTAATCCCAGCACCACTACTCCCACCACCACTAAACTAGGAAAGACACACCACCGATAACAATACGACACGTGTTTTGCCTCTACACGAGGCATCTTCAGGTGTAGTAGACTCTACGGTGGCTGACCGCTAAGTGAGCGGCAAGCCAAAAACAGCTGCTATTTATAAGACTCGCCGACGCAACCGCTCCCCACTTAAGTAGCGAGCGACTGCGTCATGCGATAAAACATGTGACCAATCACCACCTGACGTACGCAGCCGCCTGCTATTAAATTAATAACAAACCTCTGCAAAACGCCCGCCTACCCATCCAACCACGCAACCAATCGCTGATCACCGTGAAGGTGATGAACGACCATATTGCGTTTAAGAGAGGTGAGTTAGAAACATTTGTTTGTTCATTCAGCAGTGCAACATTACTATTTTTATTTTTTAATATCTCCAACTGTTCCAGCACACACAGTCGCAGCCCTTTATTACAAGTATATAAGACTTTAAAGGAGTGGTCGTTGGTTAGGTTGTGTCCAGTGTCCCAGAGATGTTTAGCGAAATGGGATTTATCGGGATTGCAATTCCTGTACGCGGCTAAATGCTCTTTGTAACGTGTCTCGAAGTTGCGACCAGTCTGACCCACGTAAACGGCGTGGCATTCGTCACAAACAAGTTTATAAACACCCGACTTCTGACGAATATCTAACTTATCTTTATTATTACAGATATTTCTAAGAGAATTGTTTGTTTTAAACGCAATGTAAACGCCGCTCTATCAAAGAGTATTAGCTATTTTTTCAGATATGGAGCCTAAGTAGGTCAAACTGCTCACATATCGACGATCACTTTGAGGTTGAACCGCGTACAGAGAATTGCGAACGGCATGCTTTTCTTTCTTTTTAATTAAATTGTTAATGAGATTTTTTGAAAAACCATTAGGGACCGCAATTTGATAAATTACATTAAGCTCTTTTAAATAATTTTCTTTACTTAATAGGACAGTAAACAAATGATTAATATAACAATAAAAAGCGGCTAATTTATGTTGCCAGGGATAACACGATGACGCGAGGATGACTGTGTCGGTATGAGTTGGCTTTCGGTAAATTTGGAAAACATGCAACGATTCTTTTCTTTTTATTGTTTAGTCGAGGAAATTAAGGGAACAATCTTGTTCCAATTCAAGCTTAAATTTAATTTTATCGTGGACTCTATTTATTTTATTAAGGAAAACATCCAGTTGTATTCTTGTGCCAGTACAGCAAGTAATTATGTCGTCTACATATCTATAATAGTACAAGATATTTTGATTGACAACTATATGTTGTTTTTCGAAATTATCCATGAAAATGTCAGCCATAAGAGGACTTAGAGGGGACCCCATAGTTAACCCTTCTTTTTGTAGATAGAAACGGTTATTAAACCGGAAATAGTTTTGTTTCATACAGAGAGAGGTTAAGTTAAGAAGATCATTTGTTTCCCCGGGATGTAGACGACGTTTATTAAAAAGATCTGCGAGTATACGCAAACAGTCAGGGGATGGGACATTTGTGAAAAGACTATCGACGTCTAAAGATAACAACATGGATTTAGGAGGAATATGAATATCTTTAATTTTGGAAACGAGATCTAAACTATTTTTAAGGCTGTAAGTTGGGTTGAAACCAGATTTCTCCCGACGGAGGGAGTTCAATTTTTTAGCAAGAAAATAAGCTGGTGCACCTATATATGAGACAACTGGACGAATAGGAACATGTTCTTTATTTTTTTTAGGTAACCCATATAAAATGGATGCTTGAGGATTCATTGGAACAAGATTGCTCCGAGACAAGTTGTGATCGGGAAAAACATATGATGACTGTTGTATACATACTTTAATTATCCGAAGTAAACGTTTTGGTTGGGTCAGACTCCAATAACTCAAAGTCATCTCCTTGAATAACATCGTTAACCTTCTGGTTGTGCCCGCTATTGTCCATAATGACAACAGTATTTCCTTTGTCGGCTTTAGTAACAATGAGGTTATTGTCCTTTATTCTCTGCTTTAGTGACTTATAATTATGGAACTCAGGATTGTAATGGGAAGATGCGGGCACAGCCCGAATTTCTTTAGCTACCAAACTTTCAACGATGTTATCTTTCATCACTTAGCGGTCAGCCACCGTAGAGTCTACTACATCTGAAGATGCCTCGTGTAGAGGCGAAACACGTGTCGTATTGTCATCGGTGGTGTGTCTTTCCTAGTGTAGTGGTGGTGGGAGTAGTGGTGCTGGGATTAGTGATGACGGGGATAGTGCACGCAATTGAGGGAGGGCGGGAGGTGCTCTTCAAACTAGGTAAGACACATCATTTTATTTTATTAAGCGGATATTGGCAAAGTAAATATTTACAACTTTAATATAATGGATTTCCGCAAAGTAACGTCTGATTCTATTAATTAAAAAAATATGTATTTATTATCACTCAGTTTTGTGATGTTGTAGCTTGCATGCGCAGTTGAATTTATGAACAGAGTAAGTGTCATAAAAATAGATAAGAAGTTTATATGAAAACTTATCTTGGGTGTTTGTGTCCTTTTATTTTTTGCTGATGTTTCATTTATTATTGTTGTTTCGCTACTTTTGTTTGACTGATCTATGTTAACTGGTAGGATCGATAACTTAATTACAGGTCTTTTGATAACAGAACCGTTTCGTGTTTTGACAGGAGACGACACGGACCAGATTATCGATACCGGCGTGTAGTTCAATCATTTTTTTTTCAGCCCATTTACCAGGGGGTAGGTTAGCGTCGTGTATCACATCAAGTCAAGTTTGATGTTTTTCGGTGACTGACGCCATTTGATTCGTGCTGAAAGCTGAACCGAATATTCAGCACACCACCTTTTCCAAATGTCGCTGAATATCTTTTGCGTTAGCTACCATCTGGTTCTTCCGTCTGTTTCTGTCTCAATGATCGAAAGAATAGGTCCACTGGACAAGAAGTGCGCTGTCGTTAAATAATTAATGTCGTCTGGGTCTTCTGACAATACACAAAGGGGCCTTGAATTGAGACAGGCTTCTAGCTGCGCTAATAACGTGGAAAATTCTTCATATGTCAGTTTTTGATCGCCAACAACTCTACGCAGATGTTGCTTTAGGCTTTTCACTGCTGCCTCCCAAAGTCCACCGGGACTAGGCCACGAGGGGATGTTAAAATGCCAATCAATCTTCATCTCGCTGATCTCTGTGAAGAAGTCTTCAGATAATATTGATTTAAGATCGAAATACTCTTTGGACAGGATGTTGTTAGCTTCGATGAAATTAGTCCCGTTGTCACTATATAAATGACGTGGGGTACCCTTCCTTACTGCTAGTTGACGAAGGGCTGCCAAAAACGCTGACGATGATAGGTCAGAGACTAACTCCAGGTGGACAGCTTTTGTGACCGTACAGATAAAGACGGCCACGTATCCTTTGTTGATCTTAATGCCTCGACCCTTATTTGCTTTGATGTCTATGTATCCCGTGAAATCCAGCCCTGTTCTAAAAAGCGGGCGCATGGAATTCGTCCTTGCATGAACGTCCTTGAATGAACAGCTAATGGTAATTCTCCCATTAGCTGTTCATTCATTTCTGGATTGTGACGTTTGCATATAACACAACGGCGTAAACGATTTCCCACAACTTTATTTCCACCTAAAATCCAATATTGCAGTCTAAGCCAAGCTTGCGTGAGGTAGGCTCCTCTGTGAAAAGTTGATTTGTGTGCAAGATCGATAAGTATATTAGTAAGGTGGCCACTGTGTGGGATAATGTATCGATGTTTCATATCGTAAGGGATGTTGCTATTTTTGAGTCTACCTCCAACTCGCATTAAGCCGTTTTGATCCAAATACGGATTTAGGCAGAGAAGCTTGCTCTTAAAATCCACCTTGCTTTGCTTGGATAAATCGTTCATTTCCTGCAAAAATTCCGATTTTTGAACGCTCATTATAATTTTTTCAGTAGCGTTAAGCAACTCCGCTGTTGTTAAGTATGATAACTTTACGCTGTTTTTAGAAATTGCTCGCAATATCCATGCAAGTACACGTGTTGCTCGCGTGAAACTAGTTTGTTTATGAATTATTGCGCTTATAATGTCAATTTCGTCTTTGTTTTTTTTGTTTGTATGATGTTAGATAATTTCACCTTGCATTCTAAATCGGTTTGATAAGTTCTCAGATTTTCGTGAGGGTCAGCTGATGATGATAGCCATAAAAGTCCTTTCCACCATAAGGTATGCCGCTGTAGCTGTTCCACTTTCATACCACGGCTGGCACATTCAGCCGGGTTTTCTGTGCTTTTTATATAACGCCAGCATTCTGGGGGCATGACGTCTGTAATCTTCTTGACTCTGTTGGCTACAAATGGCTTCCAGCGGTCAGGGTCTGAATCCAACCGAGAGCTGCTGTGGAATTGCTCCATCCGTAAACTTCGAGATCATGTGCTTTTAGGCTTGGTTTTATTTTAGTCATTAGTTTTGAAAGTAGAAGTGCACTGCTCAATTCCAACCTGGGTAGCGAAGTTTGATTTTCGGTCGAACTCTTGCTCGATGGTACGAGTTTCGTTTTCGCTGCTAATATTGTTACCGATGCGATGCCTTTATGAATAATACGGGCGTATACGACGCAAGCGAAAGCTTTGGTGGAAGAGTCGCAGAAACCATGTATCTGAACTTTACTTTTCTTTCGAGTACCAATCCATCGGGGAATTTCGATATCACTGATGATTTAGATGTCTGCTCTTAATGTTAACCATTTTGTGTATACGTCATCAGGTATGAAATCATCCCAGTTTAGATTTTTTTTCCAAACACTTTGAAATAATAGTTTAAGCTGGACCACGGCTAGCGAAAGGAAACCACAAGGATCGACTTTAGAGATTTCGGCTAATAAAACTCTTTTTGTTGGTTTGGTTGTAGTTGGTGCTGTCATTTTGAATTGGAAGGTGAAGTTGTCATCCTTGGCAATCCATGTAAGTCCGAGTGCTTTTGTTGATTCCTGGTGCTTAAAGTCATAAGTGTTTGGGGAGCTTGGTGCGACGTCAACATCTTCGAGTAGTGACTTCTCATTTGAAGAAAATTTGCGAAGGTTGAATCCTCTGGTTTTAAGTAGGTCGATTAGCTCTCGTTGCAATTTTTTGGCTGACATGACGTTATAACTGCTACAAAAAGCGTCATCCATATAGAAATTCTGCTCTAATGCTTTCAATGCTTCAGGATAACATTGACGCTCGTCTATAGCTAGCTGCTTAAGCGTCATCATCGCTAGAAATAGAGCTGATTTTGTGCCATACGTCACGGCATTTAGCTGGTATTTGCTCAGTGGCTAATTTGAATTTTCGCGCCAAACTATGCATAAATAAAGTTGGTCATCAGGATGCCCAATTATTTGCCTGAACATTTTTTCCAGGTCAGCTATAAAGTCATATTCATACTGTCTCCATTTAAGGACCAAAATTAAAAGTTCTTGCTGAAGATTAGGGCCTCTGTACAAGACATCATTCAAACATACACCGGTTGATGTTTTTCCGGATGCATTAAATACTACTCTTAGTGACGTAGTTAAAGAGTCAGGGCGTTCGACAGCGTGATGCGACATGTAATGATGATCGGAAGAGTAAACATCGGCGCCCAGTAACAAATCTACTGTCCTGCTACGATAAAATTCACGGTCCATTAGTTGGATGTTTTCAATAAACGTCCATGACGGTTTTCCGAATGATTTGTTTGGTAAGTTGTTTACTGCGTGATTCATTATAAAGACATCAAGATTTATGCTATACGTGCTATAACAAGAAGATAAGCTGATGTTCATAACACCCTTACAGCTGTTCTCCTTCGCGCCTACTCCTAATATCACTCCTTTGCAATGCTTGCGAGGTAATCCTAATCTGTGAGCGCCGTTTTCGGTGATAATTGAAGCTTGGGAACCTTGGTCGATAAGAGCCCTCATGGGGTAAAGGGTACCATCGACAGTTTGGACGTTGATTATGGCAGTAGCCAATAAAATCTCTTGGGTGTCTCCCATTATTTGGTTCTGACTAGCTAGAAGATCTTCCATTTTGACCAATTACTGTGACTGCTGATTATAATAGAGAGGTGTAGACTTACCGTTGCTGCCTGCTGGTTGAATTACGTGGCGCATCACCGCTTTCGCAATTCAAAATAGGTCACTCGTGACAGAGGTCCCGCTCACGGTAAGCTTGAAGGACCATAAGATGTACGTTACACCTAAGATGCGGCTGCTAATAATATAAATAAAATATGCTGCTTGAGGTAAAATAGAAAATATATTTAAAAACTGCTAATAACTAATGATGAGTACACGAACGCGCTGTATGGCGATGCTATGTGAACTGATTCGATGAACAATAAAAATAAGTATATGAGGCAAAAATGCTGATCGGGCGATTTGTGCGGTTGCACCATACAATGTGGTACCCCCATATCTAAAGAAGTAGCAATCAGGGATTTTGGAGTAACTTTAGACGCTAAACTATAACTAGATATACATATTGAAAATATTATTAACAAAGCTTATAAGATGTATGGTTTCATCATCCGATCTGGTAATATGTATAAAAATCCCTTGACTTACTACCTTACCTTACCTTTATAAATCCTTAGTAAGATGTCATTTAGAGTATGCAGTGACTATTTGGAATCCTCTATATAAAAAATATATTGATAAACTAGAAATTGTGCAAAAGAAATTTCTTAGATGTATCCATTATAAATATGCCAGAAAAAAATTACCGTATAATGAACTCATGGCGAAACATAATCTTATCACTCTTAAATCAAGGCGTATAATTCTCCAGGCAATGTTGTTTTATGATCTGTGTCACAATAGATACGACTGTATGGATATTACTGAGAATATAAATTATAGAGTACCTACCAGAGCATATCAGTGCGTGGCCCATTCTCATAAACTTTTTCCTACCAATTTATGCCAAACAAACGCAAGACGAAGGTCCTCTTTATTACGTATGATGCACTCGTACAATGAGAATTTTAATGATATCGATATCAATGTCACTGGACGAGGTAATTATAAGAAGATTGTCACTGAAAAACTTAAGCTAGTAGTAATGTATATTATGTTATTATGAATGAGCAGTGGTGTCATATATCTTACTGTAACACTCCCTCCCCCCCTCACTTTTTTTCTCTTTCTTCATTTCTTTAGAATCTATATCTATAAGATATATAAAAATATTAATAGAAGGGGACGTTCAGTTGGGAACTGGACCGTAGTCCACAGTAAAATAACTGACAAAATAATACCAGTAAAAGAGGACTTGGCTCCTTGGTAGTGCATAAGCATAAACATCGACCGAAGTCGCGCATGTCAATGCGTGTAAACGCCATACAGAATACGGTCAAATCCAGCCACAGTGAATGTACGTCACACGGATTAGGCAACAATAGGCACACTGGCCATAAAAACCCCTCCGTGAGCGCCACCACCTGCCAGACTGCCGTTCCTGCAGACGTGATGTAAGTGTAAGGCATCACCACCAATTGCATGATCAGCACGACCAATTGGCCGCAGAGCGTGTCATGAGTCTACCGTTCACCTCAAGGGAATGGGGTCCCACGTTGCGAGGCTTCCGGCCGCAGCCTTGAGAGCTTCCTCATATTCTCCTTCCATCTACCACCCGCATGAGGTCGACACATATGCTCCACCAACCAATACAATGGCAGATATAACCAATAGGCAGTTATAAGATAATAGTAATAATTCGCCATCAGAAAGGGTTTGTGTCACTGACGTTGAGTATATGGATTTTTCGATCATGTTTGTCTCACCTACCAACAAGTTGCCTTCAATCATTCTAAAATGGGTAATTTATAGAGATATATTATTATGTTGTTGTATAAAACATCATGGAGGTGAGATAGTCTGCAGCCCCTAATGAAGGGACCCGATTTGGGCAAAGCTACTTAGGTTGTGAATCAAACCAAGACGCAGAGAGCGCCATTGAAAATAGCGACCCGCCAAACAGCCATCGCAGAGACGCATTTTGCAGAACGCAACAAGCATTAATACGACTATCGTCAGGCTTACACCATCCCAAGGTCCCCCATACAATCCCAGCAGACAACACCACCCGCATACCTCCATCTACCAGAACCACAAGATGCGTCGAATCAGGCGCAGCACACCCGCAGATCCATCACAAGACGCAATACGGCAAGTAGCAGTAAGCATTAATGCAACTATCATACGGATGGCGCCCCCTCACAACACATCCACATGATCATAATCGACTTTGGTAACAAAATTGATACTGTTGATAACTAAAAATACCACTAACGTATCGCAGTAGCACGCTAATAAGACGTCAGTAGCCAAAACTCCACGTATCATAACGCTATTGCACTAAGACATGGAGTTGAGTATGCTTGCTGCACTTAAAAGTACTACCAAACACACTCACCTTAATCCGAAAGATAGCCGACGTATCATAACGCAATGCGCTAAGACACCGCCCACAAACGGTAGGGGTGTGCGATGTCCACGGGCAAATCGTATTGCTACAACAAACCCGCTTACCACCGGCACTAAGATGATATGTCTAGGACACATCGGTTAGCGAGTCCAAGTTTACCTCGGTCTCGGACGCTGTGAAGCAATTTACACGCTACTGTAATAATCCTTTTCAAGTTCTTACAATATAATGCTTTTACATATTTGAGACCTTCCACATATTTGCTTTATTTCATAGACCATACTATTATATGCCTTATACATATGGGACTTCAAGTCATAACTCTGCTATCATAATCCTTATATATCATAGAGACCTTATATATTAATGCTTTAGTTCCTTAGACTTTACTATCATAAGTCCCTAATATAGGACTATACATTGTGCAACGGTACTAGTAGCAGTCGGTCACCCGACCACCCCTTATATGTCCCATTTCTTTCAATATAATGCTTTTACATATTTGAGACCATCCACATATTTGCTTTATTTCATAGACCATACTATTATATGTCTTATACATATGGAACTTCAAGTTATAACTCTGCTATCATAATGCTTATACATCATATATACCTTCTATATTAATGCTTTAGTATCATAGACCTTACTATCATAAGTCCTTAATATAGGACTAGTCATTGTGCAACAGTATTAGTAGCAGTCGTTCAGCCGAACACCCCATATATATGTACACCCATGGGTATGTGGCTCCGGCAACGCCCTTCACATAAGCAATCATTACATGAACACACTCCAGTAATACAAGAACTCCCTCATGAACTTTGAAATTTTTTGAGTAATACAAATAAAACCTTCATTAACTTAAAAAAAAATTGATCCATTTTTTCAATTATATTACAAATGTTATTTATCTTTATTATTGCAATACAATCGACTTGTATTTGTATTATTTAATACATTTTGAATATTTTAAGCAGAGTTTTAATAAATTAAGAGATTTTTAAAGACAATATTATGCGTTTACTATACTATAATATTCAATATTCCAAATGAATATATTTAAACTTTATGCTTATTAATGCTTTTTAATTGTTTAAAATATAATTTCTATGACATTTCGAAATGTCTTTATATTGAATTTAATTATTATTTATTAATAACTAGCTGTTCCCCGCGACTTCGCCCGCGTGTAATTTATTACGATTGGATTTAATAGGTTTTAATTTTTTTTCGTGTGACCCTAATTATTTTTCTAGAATAAAAGTAGCTTAAGTTACTCCTTATAACATCAGCTATCTGCGAGTGAAAGTCCCGTCAAAATCAATTCAAAAATTTCGGAGATTAGCCGGAACAAACAGACAGACAGAAAGACAGACAGACAAAAATTTCAAAAATTGTGTTTTTGTTATAAGTACCGTATATACTTTCATATGCATATAGTAAAAAGCTGTTATTTTGTTATTACAAACAGACACTTCAATTTTATTTATTTGTATATATAATTATGAGCCGTCACACTACCATACCCCTACAATGTTTGTTAGTCGATACTTTGTGTAAACTTTAATTCTTAATTAAAAGTAACAAGATATTGTCAATTTCTAGGTATACTTTGTAACAAGCTTCATCTATCTTTGAAAAACTGTAACGTGCAGTGTCGTAGTCACTTGGAAGAGAAGGCCAAATTGGCCTCTGAAAAGCTTGGCGTACTCAGCAGAGCGAGACAGTATTTCATGCCGACATACCGGCTGCACCTTTACAAGGCGCAGTTTTGGCCTCACTTGGAATACTGTTCCCATCTCTTGGCCGAGGTTCCCCAGTGCCAGCTCCTTCCAGATCACATCCAGCGCAGAGCGGTTCAAATCGTCTGCGACCGAACGTTTTCTGATCGGCTCGACTCACTGGCACTGCGAAGAGATGTTACATCTCTTTGCGTATTTTATCGCATCTACCACGGGGAGTGCTCTGAGGAATTGTTCCGACTAATTTCAGCGCTCAATTTCTCCATCGCACATCGCGACAAAACTCGCGATACCATGCATTTCATCTGGATGATTGGCGGTCCCCCACTGTGCGATTTACAAGAAGTTTTCTTCCTCGCACAACTTCCTTGTGAAATCATCTCAATGACTTAGGGACCTTCAAGATAAGAGCATACTCTTTTTTAAAAGGCCGGCAACACACCTGCGATTCCCTGGGTGTTTCAGTTGTTCATGGGCGGCGGTCGACACTTACCATCAGGTAAGCCGCATGCTCGTTTGCACTCTCTTCTATAAAAAAAAGTAATAGGTAATTATTTAGTAAATATTGGGTAGGTAAATAAGTATACAGCTTTTCGCAAGTCAAAAAAAAGACAGAAATGTATTTATATAACGATGATTATTAAATAAACACAAAAGTTTTATTAAGATTCTGCCCCTTAAAAAGGTTCAATTTTATATATAAAATCTTTTTGTTGGCTTTATCGCAGTTTTGCAAGCAAGATATTATATTATTATAAATGCGAAAGTGTGTTTGTTTGTTTGTTTGTTTGTCCTTCTTTCACGTCGCAACAGAGCGTCGGCATGGCATGATTATTTATATGGGGATAGTTCGGTGGCTGTAGAGTGACATAGGCTACTTTTTTCAGCGAAAAAACATATCATTCCCGTGGGAAAATCGAATATGTTGCAAAATTAAATTCAGCTAGGTGGCGCCACCGTGATTCTATAAGACGGACGACGGTACGATGGACGATCACAGAAGGTCAGAATATCTGGATTATTATGTCTTTTTACCAAAATGAAGATAAAAAATGTATGGATCTGTATTTTTCCATGCAGGACCGGGAAGAGAGCGATAAAAAACATAAAATTCACCAGCTGATTTTCTTCAAACGTTTTGGTACATCGTAATTCACAGAATAGGCGATAACCTCGCAGACGATATTAAGTAATCCGTTGATACTCTGCCTACCCCGCAAGGGTTACAGGTTGTGATTATAAGTATGGATCAGAAATACTATCACCACCTGTCACACTTTTTCACCCTTAACTATTACTTAACAATGGTAGAAACAGTTCTTAGTAAGCCTTATTAATAAGCCTTAGTAATATTTATTGAACGGAAATTAATACAGTTCTTATACTCGTATGTGGTTATGAATGAATCGGTATTACAATAAGAAAAATTGTGCAAAATTATAAGAAAAATATTTTTTGAGAGTTATTATTAACTAATTTATACATAGTTTAAATTGATTCCGCTAGATGTCGTTACTAGGTTTTTAAAACGCGGTAACGAAATGTTTCCTGACATGTACTTAACACCCGCCGTTGAGCCGCGCGTCAACTTATAGTGCATACGGTACCTATACGCTTAAATTGTTTCTATTTCGTAGCTTATTCGACTACCTGCTTTCGATTTCGGTTGTTTGTTATTTGCTTTGTGATTTGGTTTAAGTTGATTCGATTTTTTTTGGCTATCGTTTTCGGATTCGTGTTGTGTCTTGAATTGGTTTTGTTGTTTTGATTTTAAAAAATATTTAAAATGAATATTTATTCCTTTTAGATATTTTGGATTTGCTATTAAAAAATATTTAAAAGGAAATTTAATTCCTTTTAGGTATGTTAACGTTTTTTTATAAATAGGTTTTTTCTTACTTCATAATGCCTCGCAAACGTAAGTCCAGCCTTTCAAGAGTATCTTCTCAAAGACAAGCGAAAAGATTAGCTCGATCGCTAGAATCTTTAGAAGATGCTGAACTGAGAAGGCAAGAACAAGCAGAGCGTCAGGCTGCTTTGAGAGCTTCCGAAACACCTTCTCAAAATCAGGAAAGGCGTCTTGAACAGGCAGAGCGTCAACTTACTTCTTAAAGTAGATTTTTCAGAAGCTCTTAAGCTACTGAAACACCTGCTCAAAGTCAGCAAAGGCTATTCGAACAAGCGGAACGTCAGGCCGCCTTAAGAGCCGCGGAAACACCTGATGAAACTCAACACAGACTCATTGAGCAAGCTGAACGTCCATCTACCATAAGGGCATCTGAAACACCAGAACAGACACAGGCGCGAAGAGATGCAAATGCACAGCTCCAAGCTGAACGTCGACAAAATTTTCAAAGAAACAGTTGGTCGGTTTTTAATGACGCAGCATTCAATTATGATCCGTTGATTGATTATAAAAATCACAGATTAGTTGTTATCGGACTGATGGACAAGGCGTGCGTGCGTATTTTGCAGCGCTTTAAAATGGAAAGATACAATGCACCTTTGATAAACGAAATAGCAGCCGTAATTAGTGGTGATCAATTTTCTTCACGAGACAGTGTCATGCGAGCACGTGATGATACGTTGCAACGGGTAGCCGATACACACAAGTTTTATGACGCTCTGCAATACCCATTGATTTATTGCAAAGGACAAGAGGGTTATCATTTTCAAATTCCACTCATTAACCCGGTCACAAAGGAGCCTACTCCGAACAAAAAGTATCATGTATGGATTTTATGCGTATCATATGATGTTGCGAAAAATGATTTTAACCTCTTAGCCCGGTGTGACAATTATTTCATCAATTTTTGGTAGACATGTATGTGAAGGTAGAAAGTGAACGTCTCCGTTATATATCTTTAAATCAAAAAATACTGCGCGTTGAGAATTATATACATTTACAAGATGCAGTTTCTAGCGACGCCAATGTAAACCCCAGAGATTTAGGTAAAATGGTAATTCTGCCCTCATCATTCGTTAACAGTCCCCGCTACCTACATGAGTACACACAAGACGCATTCGCCTATGTACGAACTTACGGAAGACCTGATCTTTTTGTTACTTTTACTTGCAATCGCACATGGAAAAAAATAACCGAGGAGCTAATGCCGGGCCAAAAAAGTACTGACAGACACGATTTAGTTGCTAGAGTATTTAGATTAAAAGTACAAAAATTAATGTATGTAATTAACAAAGGGAAAATTTTCGGAGAGGTGCAGTGCTTCATGTATTCAATTGAATGGCAAAAGAGGATTACCGCATGCCCACATTCTAATATGGCTTAAAGAAGTTGCGGCCCAGCCAAATAGACGACATAATAAGCGCCGAGATTCTGGATCCTGAGCAAGATAAAGAATTGTATGATACCATCGTCCGAAATATGATTCACGGTCCATGTGGAGCACGAAATTCAATATCACCATGTATGAAAGAAGGAAAATGTACAAAGAAATTCCCTAAACAGCTATTAAAAGAAACAGTGCACAATGACAATGGCTAACCTTTATACAGACGCAGAGCTCCCGAAGATGGTGGCAGGAAAGTTACAATCAAATCTCGCTCTGGAGCGTTCGAAACCTTAGATAACAGCTGGATTGTCCCGTATTCGCCCATTCTATGTTAAATGTTTAATGCCCACATTAATGTCGAAGCATGTAGCTCTGTCCGCGCAATCAAGTATATCTGTAAGTACATAAATAAAGGAAGCGACCAAGCAATATTTAATCTCAGGAGTGAAGGTGAGGCAAATTCCGTTAATGAAGTACAGACCTTTCAAGCAGGGCGTTATGTCAGAGTAACGAGACAGCGTGGCGTCTCCTTGGCTTCCCTTTACGGCACAACAGTTACTCACCTTGCTGTGCACTTAGAAAATGGAGAGCGTGTATATTTCACCGAAAGAAATTTCAAGAAAAATTGCATCACCGCCAAAACTACACTAACAGCCTTCTTTCAACTTTGTCAAACCGACCCTTTGCAAAAACGTTGTTATATTCTGAAGTCCCCCGCTATTATACTTGGAACACATCTAGGAAGGAGGAAACGCCGTATTCAAGGCGCGCCTGTTGCAAATTGGCGGTGTAAAGTCATCAGATGCCCTTGGTCGTGTTATACCGTCCATGTAACTAATTTTGAATGTTTCTGTTTACGATTGCTGCGGCACCATGTTCGGGGTCCTACAGGATATAAAGACCTTAAAACTGTCAACGGTCAGGAATGCGCTACTTATAGAAGCATGTGAAGCTCTGCATCTTTTAGAAAACGATAATCACTGGGATGAAACCATGGAGGAAGCTGTGCAGTGCCAGTCACCAGCCAAAATTAGGGATCTTTATGCAACTCTCATATCATCTTGCAGGCTATCTAATGCACATAAATTGTGGGACAAATATAAAAGTACATGGCGGAAGATATTTTGCGAGGTTACAGCAGACACACGCGAACATGACATACAATGAACACATTTATAATGAAGCACTTGGAAAAATTGAAGATAAAGTAATGGCAATGGTAGGCAAAAAATTAAGCGACTTTGGAATGATAAGCCCTCAGCGAACAACCGAAAATGAACTAAGTGACGAAATTATACGTGAAACAAACTACGATATACCAGCTTTGCAGCAGCTAGTAGCCGAATTTGTACCCCGCTTGCTTCCCGAACAAAAACGAGTTTTTGACAAAGTATTAGGACAAATTGAATCTGGAAATGGTGCACTTTTCCTTTTAGCTGCCCCTGGAGGAACAGGGAAGACATTTTTGTTAAATTTATTATTAGCGCAAGTACGGAAAGATAAAAACATTGCTGTGGCCGTAGCTTCCTCCGGTATAGCCGCCACGCTGCTAAGCGGGGGCCGCACTGCACATTCTGTTTTAAAACTCCCTCTAAATCTAGCCCAGGAAGAATCGCCGATCTGCAACTTTAGCAAAAATAAAGCAGGAGGAATAATGCTACGACAATGCAAACTTTTAGTGTGGGACGAAAGTACAATGTCGCATAAAAAAGCTGTAGAAGCACTAAATCGAACGCTCCAGGATTTGCGCAGCAATACCGATGTAATGGGATGAATGGTGGTTTTACTGGCTGGTGACTTTCGCCAAACTTTACCTGTCATTCAAAAGGGCACACCTGCAGATGAAATTAAAGCATGCCTCAAGTCGTCTATTTTATGGAACAAGGTGACAAAATTCAGTTTAACTACGAATATGAGAGTGCATTTGTATAATGTTATCATTGCTGGAAACTATGCTGACACACTATTAAAAATTGGCGATGGGCGGTTGGAAACGGATGCTGTGGGCTGCGTTAAATTGACGAGAGATTTTTGTAATTTAGTACAGAGTCATTCCGAATTAATTGCGAGCGTTTATTCAGATTTAACGAACAACATGCATGAAGACAAATGGTTATGTGAAAGGGCGATTCTTGCGTCAAAAAATGAGAGCGTTAACAAAATAAATTCAGATATATTAAGCGAAGTAGAAGGAGAAATAACAGAGTATTTGTCAGTAGACACAGTTATGGACACAGAACAGAGCACTTCATATCCCGTAGAGTTTCTAAATTCTCTAGAGTTGTCAGGTGTACCCTCACATAAGCTTCAATTAAAATTAGGCGTCCCAGTCATGCTAATGCGAAATTTAGATGCTCCTCGGTATTGTAATGGGACAAGGCTGCGTGTGACACATCTTGGATGGAACATAATCGTTGCTACAATTTTGACAGGCGTAGGAAAAGGTGAAAATGTTATTATACCACGGATCCCTATAATTCCCACAGATCTTCCTTTTCAATTCAAAAGGTTGCAGTTCCCTATTAAGCTCAGTTTTGCAATGACAGTTAATAAAGCGCAAGGGCAAACGTTACAGGTAGCGGGGGTCTACTTAGAAAAACCGTGCTTCTCTCATGGTCAGCTGTATGTAGCATGTTCGCGTGTGTCAAATGCCCAGAATCTCCACATTCTTTCCCCGAATGGAAAAACATATAACATTGTGTACAGTAGCGTCTTAAAATAGTGTTCAGTTAGTTTTTTTTCCAAAATTCCCACAATCAATTAATCAAAATTCACACAGATCTTCCCTTACAATTCAAAATTTCCTATTTAGCTCAGTTTCTTTTCAATTCCAAATGCTGCACCTCTGACGGACCTATTAAGCTCAGTTTCCTTTCAACTCAAAAGGATGCATCTCTGACGGATCTTTTATTTGGCTCAGTTTCCTTTCAATTCAGAAAACTGCATTTCTGACAAATCAATTTAGCTCAGTTTCTTTTCAAAAGTCTGCATCCCTGACGGATAATTATGCTCAGTTTCCTTTGATTAAAAAATATCCCATTTCCATTTGGAATAAACAGGCTATTTTCATGCTTTCCTATACGCTGCGTTTCAAAACATTTAAATAGGCTGACGAATCAATTTTGCTCAGTTTCCTTTTAATGGCTGCATCTCTGACAAATCTATAAAACTCCGTTTTCTTTCAATTCAAAAAGCAATGGATAGTTCATTTCCCAGTGACCATGCGGGCGAAGCCGCGGGTAACAGCTAGTATCAATATATTTTTGAATGACAGCACGCAATAAATGAAGCAAATAGTTGCTTGTTTAAATTATTTTTTCCGCTTTTATACAAATGTCTATTACGTCATTTGATGGATTTATAAGACCACCTCTATCTTTCATTATAATAAATCTATGTAAATTATTTCTTCCATTTAACACGAGTGCACCTTGAAATTCCTCACAAGCAAGTGTCTGTAACAAAAATCTGACTACATAGCCAACTATGTAGAAAATCACTTGTTTTGATGGCTCAGATAGAAGAGTCTCAGGTAACGCCAAATCATTTTCCTAATCAATTATAAACTTCAAATCTGTCATATCATAGCAAGGAACTGTTGTGTACGTCTATGTGTGTAAGGGTGTGCGGGCTGCATCCCCCACCGAACGGTCGCTGTCTCATTAAACCAGTGTGCAATTAACTAGCTTGTCTAATTGACGTATCGCCCTTGTCACTCCCTAAGTATATCAATATTTAACACGTGGCGACGAGCGAACTCGCGTATTTACATTAAAAATGTCGACGGGAGTAACTTTTGGCATTATATCAACATTCGATCATCTTTCGCACGAATGGAACAGCTATAAATCGCGATTGAATCAGTGGTTTATCGCAAATGATATAACCAATGAAACTGACATAGAAACAGTAAAGCGGCGAGCGATATTGTTGAATGCGCTAAGTGAATCGACGTTCAAGTTAGCTAATGACCTGGCGTTACCCAGCAAGCAATAGTTAAGCTCCTCGATGATCACTTCACACCAAAAAGGTTGGGGTTTGCAGAAAAATCAATTTTCTATGCGGCAACTCAGCGACCAGGTGAAGGTCACACTCAGTGGGCGGCCAGAATTAGGGGATTGGCGGCACATTGTGAATTTAAGAACTTGGAGGAAGCCCTGTTGGACAGATTCATCATGGGCATGGTGGCAGGACACGAGCGGGACAAACTCTTCGCGCAAGTTCAGCGGGAGTTGACCCTGGCAAAGGCCATCAACTTGGCGGAGAGCGTGCGCTGTGCACGTCACGCTTCATCAGTTGCAGCGCCGGGCGCGAGTGATTTCGGTGCGAGCGGATTCGCGGATGGTGGCGTATTCAACATCTCCAAGAAGGAAAAGTGCAATGTGTGTGGTTATGCCAATCATAAATCCAATCAGTGTCGCTATAAAAATCTCAAGTGTAAAAAGTGTAATAGGAAAGGTCATTTACGAAAGATGTGCGCTTATGATGACAGAATAAAATATGTCGAGGAAGGTACTGTGGTCAAAGGAG
Organism: Parnassius orleans; assembly: GCA_029286625.1. NCBI lineage: Eukaryota > Metazoa > Arthropoda > Insecta > Lepidoptera > Papilionidae > Parnassius > Parnassius orleans. Next base: position 79,924 of record JAGSMP010000877.1, read on the forward strand.
ACGACGACGGTGAGTGTTTTTACGATATTCGGTGTTTGAAAGGGAAACCGACGATGAAACGCGTTATGATAAATAGTCTTTCTTTAGAGTTCGACATAGATAGCTGTTCGGCAGTAAGTGTAATTTCGGAAAAAACTTATATTTCTAAATTTAATCATTTGCCATTGTCAGCCACCAACAAAAAGCTATTAAGTTATACGGGCGAAAACATAGAAACCATCGGGTTAGTTTCATTACCTATAGAATATAGTGGGATCTCGCATACTCTAAGCGTGTATGTAGTGCGCAATGGCGGACCGTCGCTTCTGGGCAGGGACTTCAGTCGTGTTTTTAACTTAGAACTAGCGCATGCGCAGCCAGTCGCCAGTGGCTGCTCTCAGCGTGTGCATGCGGTATACGCACAAGATAAAGGTGATTGCCACGAAATAATAGTAAAGAAATTATGCTCAAAATTCCCTAATGTTTTTTCTAGTAAGCTTGGGTCATTTAATAAGTATACTGTTGATTTACATCTAAAACCTGACGCAAAAGCTATATTTTTCAAAGCTAGACTCGTACCATATGCCCTAAAGGAAAAAGTAGACAAAGAGATCGTTTGTTGGCGTTAGGCATTTTAAAACCCGTCGAGCACTCAGACACTGATTCACCAATAGTGCCGGTATTGAAAAAGGACGGTAGCATCCGTTTGTGTGCCGATTATTCGGTTACTATTAATAAACAGTTAATAGTAAACCAGTATCTTTTACCCACAGTAAGCGATTTATTGGCAAAATTACACGATGGCGTACAGTTTAGTAAAATTGATTTATCTATGGCCTACAATCAGTTCGTGTTAAGCGATAAATCACAGAAAATCACATGTATAAATACACACAGCGGTCTTTTTAATTTTACTCGCTTGGTCTTTGATCAGGCATCTGCTTCATCAGTCTTTTAGCGTGCAATGGAGTGTTTGCTCGCTGGGATTGAGGGAATAATGTTTTTGCTTGATGATATCCTAATTACGGGCAAAAGCAAAGTTCAACATGAACAAAGGCTTACGGCTGTTTTACAGCGTTTAGACGACGCAGGATTGACTGTTCAAATGAATAAGTGTGAGTTCTTTAAAGACGAGATTAAGAAATCATTTTCCCAATCAATCCCAGTTTTGTCTATCAATTTTTGATAGACAAAACTGGGGTTAGGAAATCGCCAGAGAAGGTAAAAGCCATTCTCAAAGCGCCTAAGCCGAATAATGTCTTACAATTGCAGTCTTTCCTTGGTTTAGCGAATTATTATCGTAACTTCGTGCCGAACGCATCGTCTATACTAAGTCCCCTCTATAACTTATTAAATAAAAAATCTAAATGGGAGTGTTACTTCTGTATATGACGATGATATTCATACATTTGATATTGATATTTTCTATACATGACGATGATCATAAAGAAAATAAAAAAGTATCTCGCTAGTGACAAAATTTTAACCCACTTTAACCCAAATGCCGAGTTAATATTAACAGTTGACGCGTCTCCAACAGGGTTAGGGGCTGTATTGTCTCAGATAGGTGACGACCGATTAGAAAGACCCATATCTTACGCCTCGCGAACGCTTACAGCTGCTGAAAAGAATTACGCACAAATCCAGAAAGAGGCAACGGCCATTATTTATGGGGTAAGACGTTTTCATCAGTATTTGTATGGTCGATCCACGCCTTTCACGCTACGAACAGACCATAAGCCTCTATTGACTATATTCGGGCCTCATAAAGGTATTCCCGAGGTGTCCGCCAACCGACTACAGCGTTATGCGATATTTCTGGCGGTCTATAATTATAAAATCGAATATATCAGTAGCAAACATAACAGCGCGGATTACTTGTCCAGAGCGTGTCCCCTTGCGTCCATATCGCGCCTCGAGTCGATGAGGACGCCCGCTAGTGAGTTAGACGAGCTCGCGGCGTGCGAAGATCGCGCTGCATATGTTAATTTCGTAGTCGAGGGTGGTCTGCCGGTGACGCTGAGGATGTACAGCGCGAGACGAGCAACGACGCGGTTCTGTGTCGCGTTAAGCACTAAGTTTTACATGGGTGGCCAAGAAAAAATAATGATTTAGATTTAAAATCCTTTTACAATTGTAGATATCAACTATCTTATGAAAACGGTGTTTTAATGCGCGGCCATAAAGTTGTGATTCCCGCATCACTTAAAGAGTTGATATGTTAGGAATTGCATAGTTCTCATTTCGGGGTGGTTAAAATGAAAGCGGAGGCACGTAAACGTTTATGGTTCCCCGGGGTGGATGCAGCGCTGGAGCAGCTGGCAGGCGCTTGCAGCGTCTGCGCAGCGCTACGGCCCGCGCCGCCGCAAGCACCCCTCGCTCCCTGGCCCATGGCACCGCATCCATTTCATCGGGTCCATCTTGACTTTCTAGGTCCATTCAACAATTTTATGTATTTGATTATTGTAGACACTTACAGTAAATGGGTTGAATGTTATAATATGAATACTTCTTATAATTCCAAAGCTGTTATTAATAGATTATACGATTTTATGTCCCGTTTCGGAGTACCTCATACGTTGGTGAGTGACAATGGGACCTCTTTCACGTCTTAGGAGTTTCAGAATTTTTGTGTACAAAACGGTATAAAACATATATTATCCCCGGTGTATCATCCAAGTAGTAACGGACAAGCAGAAAGTTTTGTCAAAATTGTTAAAAGGGGCCTTAAGGGTACTATTTTACAAAGCGTAAATAAAAAAATAGTTCAAGAAAAAATATCAAAATTTGTATTTGACTATAGGAACTCTAAAAACAGTACCACGAACAAGTCACCAGCAGAACTCGTCTACGGGCGCGCGTTACGTTCACGGCTAGATTTATTAAACCCACTAGCGTCGTCCCCTGCGTCCACAGACCTCGTTAAAACAGTGGAATATAATCAGTTAGGCCCATAATTATAAAGAGACACAAAGATCAGAATTAAGAATTAATGACAAAGTGTGGCTAACAAAAAATATAGACAATAAAAAATTCTGTTGGATCGAAGGCATAGTGAAAAGAAAAATTGGAAACGTAATGTATAGAATATACGTACCTCAATATAACTGCGGAGTCACGAGACATGTCGATCAGTTAAGAGCACAGTTATACTCACCGGCTAGAGATGCCCGGCGATGGGACCCGGATGTGGTGCCCGACGAGCTGACCGCTACTGCTTCTAGCGATGGAGTCCAGCCTGGAACCTCAGCTGATGTAGGAGAGGAAGGACGAGACATAACGGAACCAGACCTGGCAAGGACACATATTAGCGAGTGCCCGAAGACTCCGCTCCGTGCTAGCGCCCCTACCCGAAGAAGACAAGCTATAAGTCCGATATTCTCTACGCCGACATCGGAACAGGAGGATACCTAGATGGAGGCTTACGTTTCCCTACGTGATCTATGTTGTCATAGCTTGGAAAATGTTTCCATATTTTATATGTACTTATTAATTTTGTATATTATGTTAGCTATAAGGTGGAGGGATGTTGTGTATGTCTATGTGTGTAAGGGTGTGCGGGCTGCGTCCCCCACCGAACGGTCGCTGTCTCATTAAACCAGTGTGCAATTAACTAGCTTGTCTAATTGACGTATCGCCCTTGTCACTCCCTAAGTATATCAATATTCAACAGGAACATACAAAACTCTTAATGTTGGGCTCCCAATTGAGTCTTTTTATCGCTATCACCCACTTAATATTTGTTAATTCACGGTTTTTCGGAAAACTGAAATTAGATTAGTATTTAACCGCATTAAGCTTTGTTATGTTTCTATATAACAAAGCTATTAAATGTTTTATTTTATGATCCATATAGATTAGGAATACTAAGGATCTTTACTTCTAATATTATTATTATTACGAAAGAAATCATGTTATTAAAAAAATTATTCGAGTGCAACGTGACACAGCACTAGCTCTAATTCGGGGAAAACCCAAAGCGCGAGGCGCGGGGCACGTGCTGTGTCTTGTTAAAATTTTGTTAAAATCAGCGTTTTCTTATCGAAATATTACATACCGATGAAAATAAATATCATAGTTCTTCTTATTTTGGTTCCGTGAATCTATTTTATAGCTTGGCACTGTACATTTTACCATGATAACTAAAAATTCTATTAAATCGTCGAGAGAAATATTTAACGCGCGTGACCTTTTGTGACTAATAACTTCGTCCTGGCCATTTCGAGACTGTTCTAACGCGTGTTTACAGTTCTGATTTGCTTACAAGCTATAGAGCGTATAGCTTGCTTATAAATACTCTAAGGGAGCAACACAAATACAAAAGATGCGCGTTAAACAAATGAGTGTAGCGTACTGACCATTAAAAGACAAACAACCGCCAAAGCATCACCATCAGTTTCAGCCAATCCTGTCTCGCTCACATAAAATGGCATCATTATCTGTTTCATTCAAAAACATTTCTGTCTTATTTGCACTTGCTGAATTCAATATTTAATAGATGAAAATGTATAATGGTGTAGATGTGGAACGGTTTTGATTTTAGGTCTTATGTCAGAAAATCAAATTAGTTTTATTTTTTAAGGATGATAAGTGATAATTATTATACTATTTTGAAATCCATTCTTTGAAGTTTTTGAAGGCCATCTTTTGAAGTAACTTGCCTAGGGTAGTACAGTATGTTTTTTTTTAAATGAAGAGTCAAAGTTAGGTGATCTTATTTTTTACACTACGATTAAAAGAAACTACTTTAAAATTAACTAACCTAGCAACCTTTTTTCTTTACTTGATTCGTGACTGCGATTAATAGCACGTTTATTTACGACCATGTTAGTAAAAAAATACTGTAAAATTGAGAAATTTGTGGTCGAAATACCTAATGATATGATTTAAGGTGTTGATTTTCCTCGTTTTCATAAATTTGTCCGTTACAATTGGATTAACCGATATGGATTTTTTCCTGGGGCTTGAACGACCCCCCCCCCTCTCGCTCCATGCCCGCTTGACGTTGAGTTTCGAGAACACGTGGTATAATAAAACTGTCTATCTATGTGTGTCCGTGTTGTGATATAACAAGCTACCAAACAATCTCAGAATTTTAATTAGTTTAAATAAATCAAAATTAAAGGAATACCTGAATAAAAATAATTTCTACGGCATTATGGACTTCATTAGTCAGAAGTCGATATGTACAAAAGTATAAAGTTTTGCATGCTATGCATAACTGTAGCAAAACATGTTGCCCGATTGTAAAATATTTGTAATGATGAATGATAAATATATTATTAGTCTCCATTATATATTATTAAAAAAACACATGGTTGATAAGGAATGATATTTTATTTAATTTTCAGATAAAAGGCTTGGCTTCCATGATAGCTATAGAGTGGAACTTCATTTGCAACTTCATCGTGCTCTTCATCTTCAACCCGTTAGTTACGGCCATTGGGTTGGGTCCAGTCTTCTATATCTTCATGGTCGCATCCTTCTTCTCTGCTGTATTCTGCTTTTTCTTCTTACCGGAAACAAAAGGCCTGACTGTTGATGTCATTCAAAATCTTTTCAAAAAGAAACGTACTCAAGTAAACTAAGTTAGTTGAGTAATTTTAGTAACGATAATAAAATATAATGTAATATGTACAAGTACAATGAAGAATAAATTATAATATATAAAATGCTTTTTATATTAATATTTCAAGCGTACTTGGATTTTGGGAAACGGCTCCAACCACTTGGATGAATTTTTGAAATCCCGCTTGCACATCCCAAATTTTTCCATCAGTATCTTTCACAACTCTTTCAATTAGTACCTTAGCATACAGTTTTCCCACAATGCTAAGAAGGCTGATACCACTTTAGTTTTTACAGTCCTGCTGCGATCTCTTCCCTTATATATTGGGACTATCATGGCTTTGCACCAGTCTCCCGGTACATGCTTAAGTTCCGAAAATAAATTAAACAAGGTGTACAGCAGGTCTGCCACCACTCCGCCTCCAGCCCTTAGCATTTCGAGTGATACTCTATCATATCCGGCAGCCTTACTTGCTTTCATACTTTTCATTGCTTTCACTATTTCATCTACACTTATCTCTCTGTCTCTTTCCTCTTCATTCGGAATTTCTATTTCATTTAATTCAAACTTTTCATCACTCATAAACACGCTTTCAAAGTATTCCTTCCATCTACTTATACTCGAAACTTCGTTATTCAAAATACAGCCATTCTGGTCTCGTATAGCATTCATTCGAGGCTGTTTTGAATGTCCCCTGGCAGTTCTTACGAGTTTCCAGAACATTTTAATATTTGCCTGGAATTTATCCCATATTCTTCTATCATTCTTATCCGTTCTTTCTTGCTTTTCCCTTTAAACTACTTCTTTTACTCTGTTATTTAGATGTCTAAAGACTGCCCTTTTTTTATATATCATCATTCATACCGCTAGAATAACTAGCCTTGGTTGCTAGTAAATCTAGCAATGCTCTCTTCTTTGCTTCAACTTCCATCAGTACCTCATCATCCCACCATAAAGTGTTATTTTTCCTTTCATTCGTTCTCTTACTTACACTACATACTTCGGTAGCTGCATCCACCAAACCTTTCTTGACACTATATCACACAGTCTCCAAGTCTAAATCATTCATACACAATTCATCCATACAACTTATATTTTCTCTCAATCTACATTTGAACATCTCTTTCACACCTTCATCTTGTAACCTCTCTGTTCTTATACGCTGTAACGCAGTGCTAGACTCAGATGTCCGATGCCGCCAACGTCTGAATAGACCATTAATTCGGCATAAGACCAAGTAATCATCCGTCCCTACGTTAGACCCCCGGTAAACCCTTGTATATACCACTGCGCTCCTCTTTCTATCATCCACAATTATGAAATCTATCATGCTTCTATCATCACCTCTTTCCCATGTGAATCTTCTTATGACGAAAGAAAGTGTTCGTCACAAAAATATTATTTTCCACACATACGGTGAGGAGGCTTTCACCATTCTCATTTATACTTTCATCACCAAACGTTCCCAATATCCTTTCATAACTAGACCTCTTCACCCCAACCCTTCCATTAAAATCTCCTTATATTACAATATGTTTGAAGTTTGAAGGGCGCCGGGAATTTGGGGCCATTTCTTTTCCTTTTGGCTCATGGTGCGAAAGTAGGGGGTGGTAGATTTTACGCCGCTACCACATGGCGAGGAGCCAAGTCTGTTCTTTCGGCTTTGTCGCTTGTTTAGCACCACCCGGGGGACACGTAAAGGGTGCGCCTAGGATTAGGTGGTCGAAGCCTACCGACGCGAGCGATCCCCCAGCTTTTTAATGTCAAGAGATATTTCGTTCCAGAGTCATATAGCCATAAGAGCGAAAAAGTGGGACTAACTAGTACGGTGTAAAGGCGTTAGCAACTTTAGATTATCCGATGAAAGGAGAAAACAATTATGAGTATCTTCTAGGTATTGAAATTTCAGGACAGTTCAGGATAGTGAAAAGAGTGCAGAGTATTCTAACATATCTGGGAGGCGATGACGCCACTGCCATGTAAACATCATCTCCGTGTATATATTGAAATTAAAAATGATTGATATATTTATTTATATTTATTTTATTGATTATTTTAAATATTGCAAAAAAGATCAGTATGTGCAAAATTGTGAACAATAGCAGTGCTAACGTTATCCTAGGAAAATATAAAGACTAATGTGAGAAAACGACGATTGTTAATATAGTGAGCAAGTGACAGTGAAAATGACTTATTATGTGTAAATTAATGTAAACAAGACAATATGCATTATTTAAAAACTTAAAGTAAACCAATGTGATACATAACAGTGTGGAAAAATACAAATTTAGAACAAAAAAAATAACTATTACAAATAGACCATTAATTTTATTTAAATCGATAAAAATGTGTTCTGGACTATAACTCTTAATGCAGTTCAATAAACACTATATTTAAGTGAACTCGTGATAAACGCCATCTATTGAACTAAACAAATGCCAAGGAATTGAACTAAACTGTACATGTGATACTTTAATTAATGTTTTCTTACTACTAACGCAAGATGGAGTCAAACTGCAGTAAGTGCAATAAAATAATATTAAAAATCGATCATCATCAACTACGTTGCATAACTTGTACACAAAACTATCACGTAAACTGCACTAATGCCCCAAAAAAAAGGTTTTATCTAATGACTTCGGAAAACAAATCTAAATGGAAATGTGACCAATGCTGGTCTAAAACTCAAAACGAAAATTATGTAATAAATGTATCGACTGTAAATAATCGAAATAGTCGACTGAATAGCAGCTGTCCAGACCTACATAAAATTAATATGGAAGAGATGATTGAAGAACTAAAGAAAAAAAACAATAAATTAAAAGAAAAATTGCAAATAGCCGAAAATGAGATAGAAAATTTGTTATTCGAAAATTCAAACCTAAAAAAATCACTGTCAAAACATGAAACAAAAACAAAATATTTGAAGAAAATTTGTAATTCTAGCTCAAAAAAATATTACAATTAGAAAAATCAGTAAAAGTTTAAGTGGTACTACGCTGGACTTTATGCAGGATGAAAAAGAGGAAACCAACACTCATTTGGTTCAAGAAGTGTACACAGTGCCATCTAAAATTAACGAAACGAACTACGTGGAAAACGTCAATGGTTGAAGCACCACGAGTCATCGAAACGTAAATACATCTTCCAACTATTTGCTAAATGTCACCTGCAGTGAAACCCGCCTTACGGGGCAAGGACGAGTTATGTCAGGCGCGCACCGACCAAACTGTTCCACCTTCGCCGCATATTGTCAGGGCCACAGGAACGCTTTCTCACACATCTGCTTCTCCACCAGCGCCTGCCGCCTCATGGCTTCCCCTCCTCAGGGAGGACTCGGAAACACTAGCTTTCCCGACCCCAGCGGCGGGTCAGGTCTAGGTAGGGAGAGCTTCGCTTCGCAAAACCGACTCCACCTCGGCTGCAGCGATAGGGGGAGGGGACATACCTCTCGCCGCAGCCCACCAATACACATCCGAAGTGGTCTCGCCAAGCCTACTCAGAGTGGTAACATCGGGCCAGCCAAGTGGGTTCCTATTTGTTTTCCGCGGGTGACCAAGCCATGGCTACTACGCCTCCGCCCCCCGCCACGACAAGGCGGGAATCTGGTAATAACTCAACCTTAAAACCCAAACTTTTCGTGGGAAGTCATGGATACC
>JAGSMP010000878.1:0-83386 GCA_029286625.1 Parnassius orleans
GTAAGGACGAGTTATGTCGGGCGCGCACCGACCAAACTGTTCCACCTTCGCCGCATATTGTCAGGGCCACGGGAATGCTTTCTCACACATCTGCTTCTCCACCAGCGTCTGCCGCTCCATGGCTTCCCCTCCTCAGGGAGGACTCGGAAACACTAGCTTTCCCGACCCCAGCGGCGGGTCAGGTCTAGGTAAGGAGAGCTTCGCTTCGCAAAACCGACTCCACCTCGGCTGCAGCGGTAGGGGGAGGGGACATACCTCTCGCCGCAGCCCACCAATACACATCCGAAGTGGTCTCGCCAAGCCTACTCAGAGTGGTAACATCGGGCCAGCCAAGTGGGTTCTTATTTGTTTTCCGCGGGTGACCAAGCCATGGCTACTACGCCGCCACCCCCACCCCCCCGCCACGACAAGGCGGGAATCTGGTAATAACTCAACCTTAAAAACCCAAACTTTTCGTGGGGAAGTCATGGATACCTTTCGCTGCCGGGGCAACGAGAAGGTTATACTGGACTCCTACCGGCTTAAGCCCTACAGTGGTCACCATCAGCGTATACGAGTTTGCTGTCCCAGCACCCTCGCAGTACTACTACGATGTTTTGAGACCACATCCGAGTCCACCTTCCACCTTCCCTGCGTATAGGTAGGGCCACGGGAACGCTTTCGCACACATCCGCGGCCCCACCAGCGCCCGCCGCCCCATAGCAACCCCTCCTGGTGAAGGACTTCTCTCCCCTTCCTTCTCAGGTAAGGCGCACCAGGAACACAAGGCGCGCCTTCCTCCACGGCCTCTTACTGCAACTGCGAAACGGACTCCCCCGAATGCGATACGCGTAGGCAATGGGGCCAGGAAAAACGAGCACTTGGAAGCACTAGCTATCCCGACCCCAGCGGCGAATCTGGTCTATGGCTCCGCCACCAACCAAGATTCGGCTGCGGAGGGTAGGGCGAGTAGCGCATCGCTATACCAACACTCCTCTTCCTCCGCGACTCCACCACGGCTACAGCGGTAGGGGTAGGACGGGGGGGGGGACTTAACCTAACCTATCTTTTTATTACTCTGCCGGTAACGGACTTTATCTTCGGATGAAATGATGATATTTATACAACGTGGCCGCTACAATGGTGACTTTAATTTAACACACGGGTAGGGCTAGTGCCCATTAATCATATTAATTTTGATAGGTTAAAAATTAAAAAACTCGTAAATTGAAAAAAAAATTCAAACTAACTTAATTATAAAAAAGTAACTCAAATTGGGATCACCCTTGCAAAAATTCTTTCATGAAATTACTTACCTAGCTGGGTTACGTTAACCCCAATTCTTTGACGGCTTATTATCAAAATAAACCGAGCTGCGCTGGAGAGTACTTACAGCGGAGGTGCTTAGTCAAACACTTATCATATCACCCTCTCTTGTTACTATTAGTTATTACTGTCATCACTAATCACTGCTTTTATTTGTCTTTATTTTAAATTTTCTTATTTTCAATGAGACCACCGTGTTCACGGATACAAAGAGCTAAACGGCGTTTCTTGTATTCCCGCACATTTGAAAATAAATTGTCACTTATAACCATTTCCCTCAATTTCTCAAACTCATTTATTATTCGATGGCGTAATTGTTCCACCGAATCCACGTTCTCCGCGTACACATCGTCTTTGATGTACCCCCAGAAAAAAAATCGAGTGGCGTGAGGTCTGGCGATCTTGCTGGCCACCTACGTGGTCCAAATCTACCATCCATTGTGCACGAAACGTGTCATTTAGCCACTGCCTGGCTGTTGTTACAGAGTGTGCTGGTGCGCCATCTAATTGGTACCACATTCGTTGGTATCGATGGACGTTTAGGTTGTTTGTGTATTCTGACACCGTATCATTTAGTAGATTAACAAACATTTCTCCGTTCAAAGCCCCATCAATGAATACGGGTCCGATGATGTTGTCACCGTGAATAGCTACCCAAACATTTACCGAAAATCTGTACTGATGGGCTGACTCCCGCCAAACGCGCGGATTTTGGTTTTTGGGTGCCCAATGGTGCAGATTTTGCTGGTTCCACATGCCGTTTCTGGTGAACGTGCTTTCGTCAGTCCAACAAATTTGGGAAATAAAGTCACTGTCCTCTTCAATTTTACTCAGTAACCACTGACAATAATTCACTCTTATTAATTTATCACGCGATAGCAGAGTATGCACTTTTCTAAACTTGAATGAATGCCACTTTTATATCCTATGGACGGTTCTGTGTTGGACTTGAAAATGCCTAGCGCTCTGGCGGAGGCTAGTTTTGGGTTGGTCTTCGAAATGTTGTATCACATTTTCAGTTAACTGAATTGGGTTTTGTCGTGTAGGCGGTCGATCAGGGCGTTAAGACCTAGGATCCACTGGCCGGTTTTCGCGGATGCGCTGAAGAGCTCCTTCAATAGAGCGAGGATGAGTAGGGCATTGTCTTGAATGGCCATATCTCTCGCGATATGTCCTTATAGCAAGGGCGGCATTTTGACGACATTCTCCGTAAATTATGATCATGTCCGCATATTCAGCTGCTGTGTAGTTCGGATGTGTATTTGCCATTACGATCACAAGTTTACACGCCCGCTCGCCGACAAAGGGATGTCTCTTTCCTTCAATAGTATTGATTATTCGTTTTAATTTCAATGATGCGATGTTATGATCCGTGACCCGCAAATGACCGCTGCGCGACAGTTCTCTAAGTACAGGTTGCTCTAAGATGCTATTTTCTAAAATTTTAAATAAATCCGTAAATAATAACATTTAATGGAAATATAATTTCTTCATGAAACGAAAACGTGAAAACGTATATGTGTGTTAAATTAATGTCACCATTGTTGCTGCACGTTGTATAATTAATTGTTAAAAAAAAAAACAAATAAAATCATACTATACCACAGCAGTGCATGCACTACTGTGGTATAGTCTGAGGGCTATAGAGAGTTCGAGAGCCCTTAGTTCTTACAGATGACATCGCATCAGGGCTCGGAAACGTTATTAAAAATAACGTTTTTAAAACGTTTGGAACGGTTCCTTGTATAACATTTTGTTCGGAACAAAAACGAAATGAGAACGTAATGTAAAAACGTATAAAAACGGTTTATTCCGCAGGAATCTAAAGGGATGGCGCGTGCCACGACAAGTTTAAACCTGTTTACTTAGTTTGCATTCATTTTATTACACCAGTGATTCCGAATTCCGATGCGCTTGGTGCTAGCGGACCGATTGATTTTTGTGACTTGTATTGTGACTGGGGCGGCGGCGAAAATGGGACGTAAAAGAAAAAATATTATTTATTCTTATTACACCTATAATGATGAAACTCGCAAATCAAAATGTCAGATGGAAGTAGGGTTGCCACCCGTACTATAATATATAATATCGTACTATATTTCAGTCAATTGTACTATATATTATAGAAAAATAATATAGTACGAAAAATACTATATTTTACCCATAATTCTACTGTCGCACTTTTTTATATTAACTGTGGAAGTTTGGAACACGTAAGTTTTACGGAAAGAATCAGTCATCAACGTGAAATGTAAAGAAGAGTATCTTCCTGATAACAGCACTGTTACAATAAAAAAAACTGCTGTTGCCAACCCGCTCGCCAAGTGTGGCAACTATGGCAAATATACCCCCATGATGAAAGTTAGGAAGAGACGGCCCCCAGTCCCCGGCGGCCCCGCTATTCCTGGCTACGGTGGCGACCGTGGTAATGGCGGGGCAGGGGGTGCTAAGAATCTCCGGTGGAGGTTCGGTTGCTACCTAAGACGACTCGACCTGGCAACATACAACGCACGCACCCTGAGGACTGACGAGAAGATCCTGGAGCTGGAAGAAGAGGTAGACAAGTTACGCTGGCATATTATAGGATTATCCGAGGTCCGAAGATAGGGAGAGAACATGGTAATCTTCGAATCCGGCAACTTGTTCTATCACCGGGAGGGCGACCATCTGTCCTAAGGAGGTGTCGGATTTATCGTCCACAAGTCTCTCGTTAACAACTTTGTAAAGATTGTGAGTGTGACGACGAGGGTTGCGTACCTTACACTCAGAATCACCAAACGGTATTCGTTGAAGGTCATACAGGTTTACGCGCCAACCCCGGCACATCCTGATGAGGAGGTGGAGGAAATGTATGAGAATATCTCTAAAACCATACATTCCTCCACAACCCACTATACGGTGTTAATGGGAGACTTCAATGTAAAACTAGGCACAAGAGAGTACGGTGAGCTGAAGGTAGGGAAATTCGGAATAGGGCAAAGGAACCCAAGGGGCCAGCAGCTGGCCGACTTCATGGATAAAGAGGGACTCTTTATAATGAACTCTTTCTTCCAGAAGCGGCCCCACAGGAAGTGGACCTGGTTGAGCCCCGACGGTTCGACAAAAAATGAGATTGATTTCATTATGACGACCAGACGACAACTGTTCAGTGATGTCTTATTGATCGCGAGGGTGAAAACTGGTAGCGAACACCGAATGGTTAAAGGCACACTAAACCTAAACGATAAGTTGGATAGGTGTTAAGATGAACATGGACAAAACAAAGATCATGGTTAATGTCCATGTCACCCCTATGCCGGTAGTTGTTGGGAGCACTAAGCTCGAAGTTGTTGACGAGTATGTTTACCTGGGACAAATAGTCCGACTAGGTAAGTCCACCTTCGACCAAGAGGTCAATCGACGGATTCAACTCGGCTTGGCAGCATTCGGGAAATTACGACACATCTTCTTGTCCGGTATACCTCAAAACCTGAAAACGAGATTGAACAACAAGTGCGTGTTGCCAGTGATGACTTATGGATCTGAGAAGTGGTCCTTCACTGCTGGCCGTATGAGGACGCTCAAGGTCGCTCAGCGAGCTATGGAGAGGGCTATGCTCGGTGTTTCTCTGCGTGATAAAAGCCCAACGGATTAGTAAGCTGAAGGGGCAATGAGCCGGCCATATAGCTCGAAGAACCGACAACCGATGGGGAAAAAAGGTTCTCGAGTGGCAGCCTCGTACCTTACGTACCACGTAAGTGTAGGGTAACCACCCACTAGATAGAGTGACGACCTGGTTAGACGTGCAGGAAGTCGATGGATGCTGGTGACTCAGGACCGTGCTTTGTGGCATTCCTTGGGGGAGGCCTATGTTCAGCAGTGGACTTGTGAAGGGATGTAATGATGATGATTATGATGAAATACTCAAAAGCTACTCAATTTTAAGACGCCATTAAATCTCGTAGTGTCACTGTCACTTTGACTTAAAGTGATAGAGACAACATGAGACTTAACGGCGTCTTAAAATTGAGTAGCGTTTGAGTATTTGAGTATCATATTCCTATAATTATTTTAAAGGTAATATATATCATTGATGGCCAAAGCGGAGAGCAATAATGAATATGTATATGGAAAAATATATATAGAGATTAAAAATAAATTTTTACTTTTTTTCCTGAATTTCCCAAAAGTGCTATATTTTTGCATCTTTTTTGGAAAACATACGTTGTAGATTGTAAACTTTAGTCTACATGAGGTTCAGATTTCAGAAGCACATGAGCACATCGTCATCGTTAATTTTATTTATTTCTGATATTCATTATTAAATGACTCAAAAGATGACGCTGGTGTTTTTACATAAATGTATGCTTTAAATTTATGGAACAAATAGATATTGGTTTTGATAAAAATAACGTACACACAGAATAATATAATGTAAATATATAATAATCCATACACCTATTTGCGCGGCCGTAAAATTACAACTGGACTGGATGTGTATTATTTTTGTTTCGTATTGCAAGGCCAAAAAATGGAAAAAACGGTTTAAAATGGTTAAAAACGTTTTATTGAACAAGAACGATTTAAAATTTCGTTCTCTTTATAAACGTTTTTATTATGATGCCATTCGAACATAAACGAAACAAATAAGTTTTTAGGTATAGGTCTATATTAGGTATAGGCGAAACCCGTTTCGAAAAAATACCGTTATCCGAGCCCTGCATCGCATCTGTAGCCTTTTGTTTGAAGTTGATTGCACATGTCCGTGGGCTGCAGTAGCCACTTATCATCTGGGGGGTGGGAAGTGGGGGGAGGGGGGTGTAAGTACGTTTGTAACTGCAATCTCATAAAAACATAATTTTAACAGTCACTGTATCTATAAAATGTTCAAAAAACTGATTTGAACTAATCTCAGCGCCTAACAAAAATAAAGATAGAATGCATTCATAGAAAAAAATAATTTTGAATGAGTGTGTTATTGTAAAGAAATGAAAATTTAAGTAGGACCTAGAACCAATCGATTATTCTGCTGTATGTTGCCATGTCAGAATGCAAATAACGCTAATTTATCCGCCAGGTGCTAAAATATTACTAAGCGTAATAGACTGACCAAAAAAGCATCTGTATTTTTTGTAGCGAGAGAATAAATCTCTTTATTTTAACACCTTTTTTTTAATGTTTATTACACAAAAATACAGTCGGTTATTTCTTATACTACTTTCGCCAAACTGCAGGGCAGTTTGTTGGCGAATACATCACCCACTTACATTCTATGTACCTACTGTAATTAATAACTTAATCTTAGATTTTAAACTTTAAATAGAAAAAATAAATAAAAAGAAAAAATAAGAAAAATTAAATTTAAACTTAGCAGTGTTATTTATATACTTAATTATATTTAAACTTATAAAGATTTAAACTTATTAATAATTACACATTTAACTATTAATTAAGACTATTATTATTATTTTTTTTTTTATTTAGACAGTATTAACTATTACACGTATCCAGCAACCACGCTTTCAACTTTCTTTTAAATATTTCTTTACTTTTACATTCGTCTTCAGAAAATATCTCGTAAAAAATACGTGGTACTAGATATTTTCTCGTTCTCTTGCCGTAATAATTGTTAACCCTCAAATGCTCAACGTATTTCTTTTGAGAAGTAATCCTAATATTTTTGCTAAATGTTTTAAACTCTAGAGATTCAAATTGATCTATTGCAATTAAATACTTAAGTTTTACATGTATAGGTAATATTCTAAAATTTTTAAATAAATTATTATAGTTTCCGTCTATGTTATATTTTTCCTTTGTGTTTTTATCAATAAACAATTTTATTAACCTAATTTGTAGCTTAAGAATTTTATCTGTATATGTTTTATAGTGTTGGGAGGTTCGGGGAATAAATAACACGTCTAGTGATCTTGACTGTAGATTTATTACTGTCCAATTCATCTATCGTACATACACATGAACATACACTACACTACACGCCCATCGGCAAAAGAAAAAAAAAAAAAATTATAATAATTTTTTTTTTTAAATGTTACACAACTTGGAGTAAAAGAAATCAAAAAGGTGTAAATTATTTTTAAAATATTAACATTCTTAATCTATAACATAATAAAAAATATATTGTAAACACTTTATAAGTAGAAAATTATTTAAATTTTAAGTAAAGTTTATTTGTATACATAGTAATAATAACAATTTCATTATTTTATATATGGTCTAGTGCGATTTTTATGTATTGACTTATGTTTACCTTTATAATCTATTGTTACATTTGGTTCACAATCTTCGATAACCTGAAATGGTCCTATATAAAGAGGATCGAATTTGCTTACACGTAATTCATTCTTAAGGAGTATCATATCACCGGCATTATACTTAATTGGATTTGTATAATAATCATACTTTGTTTTCCTACTCTGTTTGCTTAAAATTAAATTATTTCTTGCATCATATTGCGATTTTTGAAGTCTATATCTAAGTTGCTGTGGGTAATCATATGGGTTATATAAAGGGTCTATATCTAAAGTTAAATTAGTTGGCAAACGGCAAAGCTTCCCAAAAACAAGCTCATATGGAGTATACTTGGTTTCCGTGTGTACAGTGTTATTATAACCGAAACACCAATACGGTAACCAAGTACTCAATATGTGTTCATTACCTGTTTGAATTTGAGAAATGACATCAGATTTTTGTGGCTGTTTTCTAAGGAACCTATAGATTGGTGATGGTATGCCGTTGACGTTACCTGTTGGATATTGAGTATACGGCACACATCTTTCATCACAGTTGAGACAAATTCTGTCCCTTGATCAGATATTATTTGTCGAGGAATACCATATCTCAAAACAAAATTATTTATGAAAGCCGATGCCACTGAAATAGTATCCTTATTTTCAATGGATAAGCTTCAACATACTTACTTAGATCACACTGTAGTGTGAGTATATAAACATTACTATCATTATCCTTACATAAGGGCCCTACTAAATCTAAGTAAACTCTGTCAAAAGCAGAATATCCCGTATCGGTTATAACCATTGGTTCTTTTATATATTTATTTAAGTGTTTATGTCGCAAACACTTGTCACATCGATTAACATAATTAGTAACATCTTTCTCTAATCCCGGCCAAAAGAATCTTTTCTTTATGTTGTTTATCATTCGCCTTATACCGGCGTGCCCGCTAGTTGGCAACAAATGATAGTCGTTTAATATTATACGTTTTGTCTCATGATCGTCGACCTTATGGACACCATACAAAATTAATATTCGCGGTCCGGACCTATTTGGTGTCTCATTTATAACACGAGTTAACTCTTTAATTAATATATTATTATTATTATTTAGTATAATATACAGACGATCTATCTTTCGCTTATTACAAAAGCAATCCAACTCCTCACAAAGGCATCTCGTGCACAATATGATCGGAAAGAAGGATTTACATAAATAGTTGACTTTGGTGAGACAAAACAAAATAACTTAGAATTAGAATAGAACTTTTCTTTCATTCTGTTTATCTTTTCCCATTCTTTTCGTCTACAAACAATAATTCAGTGCAATCCTTTGGTTTTTTAAGTGTTCCCACGACTTTTGGGTGATCAGTCCAATCGTTGGTGGAAACCTTATCTACCATAGGGTTGTCACACTTATCTTGTGCTACCTTTTCATCCATCCGCTTTCTTTGCGCTCTTGTTAGGACAGATATGACCTTTTCATTCATTTCTTTCAAATCTTCACTCGAGATTTGGATGCGTGACAAAGCATCTGCAGCTGCATTGTCAGCCCCTTACATACCTGATAACAAACTTATATTCCTCAAGCAATAACCTAAACTTCGTAAGTCTACTTGACGGATTTGTCATGTTGAATAAATATACGAGAGGCTTATGATCTGTTTCAATAATGAATTCGCGTCCATATAAATAAGGTCGAAAGTATTTTACTGCCCATACTATCGATAATAATTTCTTTTCGATAGTAGGATAATTTTCTCGGCTTTGTTCAATGTGCGACTAGCATATGCAACCGGTCGTCCGTCATGATTACATAAAACTGAGCCTATAGCAAAACCAGACGCGTCAGTTTTAGAATAAATTTATGATTTTGGTCAAAATTTGGATACTGGAGTATGGGAGAGTCGTTAAAGCTTTTTGAGCATTGAAAAGATGTTTTACAGTTTTATCCCAATGAAATTTGACATTTTGCGACATAAATTGTTTAGAGGTAAAGCGATTTCAGAAAAATTTGGTATAAATCTTCGATAGTAATTCGCAAACGCTACTAGTCTTTTACATCGTTGGTACTTTGAGGAATTGGGTAATTTTGTAATACTGATATCTTTTTGGGTCAGGCTTAATACCTTCGGAAGAAACAACATGGCCAAGATAAAGTAGTTCTTTTTAGAAAACACATTTTTAGGGTTTAACTTTAAGTTTACTTTTCTTAAGCGAGATAATATTTCTATTAAATTTTATTATGGTTATCTAAATTTCGGCCAAAACAAATGAGGTCATCTAAATAAGTGAGCGCTTTTTCGTAATTTAAACCAGCCATAGATATTGTAATTGCACGAGAAAGGAACTTGGGCTTGTCTTTAAGCCCATTGGCATTCTGGTCATCTGATATTGACCAGAGGGTGTAGTGAAAGCCGTATACCTTCTACTAGATGGATTAAGGCTTAATTGGTAAAATGCTTGATTAAGATCAAGGTGGGAAAAATACATTGCCCCTGATAAAGAATCCAATATGTCCGTAATATTGGGTAACGGAAATTTGTCATCTACAATACAGTTGTTTAATTTTCGAAAATCAATAACCAAACGCCAGCTCCTGTCTTCACCGTTTTCTGATTTTTTAGGTACAAGAAGTACAGGACTTGACCACTCGCTACAAGATGGTTCAATAATTCCGTCTTTTAACATATTTTTGACTTGTTTTTCTATTTCGTTTCTCTGAGAATAAGGTAATCGATACTGTTTCACATACACTGGGTCACTATTAGGTTTTAATTGTATATTATGTTCGTATAAATTACAAGTTGTTAATTGATCTCCTGGCAATAAAAATACGTCGGAAAATTTTGCACAGATATTTATAATAGAAGATTTTTCCTCTTTATTTAAATGATCTAAATTTAGTAAATTTAACATTTTACGAACACGTTCGGGATTAATGAGACTTTTATCAAACTTACAAATTGAGTAATTATATAAACTATCGGTTTCGGGTCTAAAATAACTAAGATTAATTTGATCCTCTCGTGTATTTAATATTTGTATTGGTATTTTCCCGTTATTTACTTTGACAATTCCACCAGACAGAAAAACTCCTCGCATAACTCTCTCGTAAAGACGACACAATCTTCTTTCATACTCGTGTTGATATAAAATAAACTCTCACATCTCGGAGGTATACTCAAATATGTATTATTTCCCAAAATACCCATATGCAATGGTAAAGTTACTAATTCATTCATATTATGCAGTGTAATATTATTCAATTCAAAATTTATGTTACAATTAAACTTACGTAAAAAATCTATACCTAGAATTCCAGAAGTTTCAGACGGCAATTGCTTTATAACATGAAACTTATTATTAAATTTCAATCCGTTAACAGACAATGTTAAATAAACATATCCCACGGTTCGTAATTTGCCTCCAATTCCGTTTATTGTAATCGGTTTCTTTTGTAATGATATGTTGAGCTTTCTAAAAGTGTCATATTTAATTGCGCATAAAGAAGCCCCGGTATCTAAGCCATCTACATTTGATACTACCTATTGCTAACTCAACACAATTACTATATTCGCAACCAAATATACTATGAGTCTCGAAAAAATTCTAAATTATTATGGTTATTAGGGTTAATTTCAACATTTTGAGAACTTTGCGATACGCGATATTTTGGCGTCATAAAATTAATTCGTTGGGTATTGTAACCACGAAAAGATCCGCGATTCTGGTATGAGTACTTACTGTAATTACCGCAGTTACCTTTTTTCCCACGATGTTGTTGATTTCCCGCGAAAACTGTTGGGGTACGGGTTTCCTCCAGTTGACGCTATTTTTTGCATGGGTAGGCAAAGGGTATGTTTGACGTGGTACATTATTGTATGTATACCTACCGCGTAAATTTTTACGCATTCCTGAACCACCTCGATTCCCGAAAAAAATCGATGGTTCGGTGTACTCGTTAGGTCGAATACAGGACGCCTCCTCATCCTTTGCTGCTCTAATTGTTTCTTTTAATGTATTATAATTACGTGCTGACAAAATAGTACTGAGTTGTCGATTTCGCAAGCCATTTGTGAAACTTTTAATAGCAATCTTTTCATTTATCGGACGTAAAATTTTATGCGCGTTTTGGTCGCCATCGGCTTGGGAAATCGTCAAATCTACGAATAATTGTTCGATTTTATTGCCATAATTATCTATGGAACTACTATTTTGCCTTATTTGCATTAGTTCGTTATGAATGGAAGTGCAAGATTTCTTTGTTAAAAGATGGTTCCGCATATCACTTATAAGCGTCTCGCATGAGTCATAGGAATCTAATAGGCGTAATTTAGCGCTTTCATTCAAACGAGTTTTTAAAACAAATTTTATTAACATAGACTTACCTTCTTCTTTAAGCGAAGAGCTATATAACTCTATCGAGTCCATCAAGGTTTTGGTGACCGATTCCTCGCCCGTCATCACTGGCAGGAGTGACACAGCAGTTTTAAAGTCGAAACTTTCCATGGTGACTACTTCGCTTCGAATAGTGCCCTCGGAAGTTGATTGAGAACTGTAATCCTTACTACAAAAGTTTTCTATTTGTATATATAAGTCCTTAATTAAATCGCAATATGATTGTATTTCAACTAATGCTTTACTCTTAATTTGTTTACTTTCTATCTCTTTATTTAAGATTATTAAACAATTATCAAATTCCTCACGTAACTGTATTGATTCTCTAAGGTTTTGTTGTAAAATACTTTTAGTTCGCCTAGCATAACTTAATTTAACCAAATTATTTTTAATACTTTTAAATTTTCATATATAATTATTAATTCACTAGACATGAAAATACAGTTAAAAATACACTTAAAAAATATACTTAAAAATACAGTGTATACATGGCTATTTTGAATTAATATTAATTTCTTAAACTTAAACTATTATATATTTTTAATTTCCACCTTATGTCCATTTTTTTTTTTCACTTTGACGCATTCGTTGTCTCCCGGTGACCATCGTGGCGGCACTCACAGTACACAGGGTACACGAGGTTCTGGGTCAGGCGACCGCACAAAAGAGCGACGCAAATTTTGCATTACCATCTCATTCCGCATCCAGCTTGTATGACACCTTTATATATTTTGTATACACCATAAACAAGAGCCAAGCCCAAAACTGTGCATATTATAAGCAGCACGACGGATATCCCAGATAGATGGCTTTTAATTTCCTCTATATGTGCAGAATTTGAGCCTCCTGAAGTATCTTGTAATGAACACTTGGTCTTTCTTAAGTTCAGAACGACACATTTTTTTTTTTTTTTTTTAATTATATAAGTCCAATATTATTTATTCTTCATTTTCATATTTAATTTGTATTCCACATATTTTAAACGCGGCTCATGACCGAACCCAGGCAGACTGCCGATGAACTGGCAGGGTCGCCATATAGTGTTGGGAGGTTCGGGGAATAAATAACACGTCTAGTGATCTTGACTGTAGATTTATTACTGTCCAATTCATCTATCGTACATACACATGAACATACACTACACTACAGTTTGAAAAGTACGTCCATATGCAATTAGTCCGTAACTCAGGGCTGAATCAGCTAGTGCATAATAAAGCATTTTTAAGATTGACCTGCTAACTATAGGTTTTAAATTATTAAGCCTAGATAATATGGATCTTAATCTATCACAGACAATGTTAATATGCAGTTTCCAACTAAAATTACAGTCTATTGTTAGCCCTAAGTACTTGTAACTATTCACAAATTCTATGGTTGTACATTTGCATTGTTCCAATTTATTATGTAAGCACTCGTACGAATGACCAAAGATGTTAATTTCTTCACTAGGTTTTCTCATATATGGAGTGGAGAAGCATACACTTTGTCGTGGATACGTTAAGTATAATGCCGTTGTCATGTGCCCATTTTAGTATACTAATAAAATCATCCTGCACCCTCTCCTCTATAACTTTAACATCCCTGTCGGCGTACATTAGGCACGTGTCATCGGCGTACATATAGGTGGCACAATGTTTTACAACGTTATTAATGCTATTCACGTGCATGATGTACCCGACAGGTCCGAATACGGAGCCGGTTGGCACACCCAGTGTTACATCAGCTTCTTCCCCAATCGTGCCATTGATCATAATGCGTAGTTTTCGGTTCTTCAAGTAATTGCGGAACCATTTGTTCATTGGACCTCGAATCCCACACTCTTTTCATGAGTAATATGTTATATGTTATTGTATCGAAGTACTTGATTCAATTTTGTGCTATAAAATGACCACCAAACTATCTAAATCTAAATAATACAGGTTCTTCTCCTATGAACCAGATGACATCCAGTTGCTTACGATCGATGACGTAAACAGTAAGCCGCAGGACGCTCTATACAACAAATTTATTGCTTCTATATAATGCAAATAGAGTTTACTGTGTGCCAATATTAATTTAGTTTAGCAGATAAACCAGTGTTCCAGTGATGTAATTATTTACTCGTGTATAATAATGTATACGCGTTTCAAATATTTTCTTTAAAAAGGAATGTCTATAAGCAAAAACTAGAGCGTCGTTAGTTATTCGGTATTGAAGAGAAACTTCAAATAATTTCTTGAAATATCAAGAATTTTATAAAACAAAGTATATATCAAAATGCGCAGTATTTATTCTTTAACAGAAAATTAAATAATAATCATATTGTCTAAAGATGTTGTTTATAGTAAAAATAAAAATAGTTGGCAAGTTTCTACAAGCTAAAATAAGATTTTATGTTTTTTTTGTGATTAGAGGAAGAAACAAAATGAAATTAAGCATTATTAAAAAATATTATGTGGAAACACTTTGGATGGTAAATACCGCATCTGCAACGATTTTTCATACTCAAACTGAATCAATCAATATCGATTTGTGGGATAAGGTCCTAGGTTCAACGGATATGCATGAAAAGTACACTTACTGTCTCGAAATTTTCGGCAAAATTTCGTAACCTTTCGTTGAAGTATATTCCTGGAATGAGACTGTGCGAGCCAGTACTATGGATTTTCAGGAGGCTCTAACGTCCAAGTGTTTGCAAAGCACATATTCTTCGTGAATCTGGATGGAAGCCGAACTGGACTTCATCCAAAAATAACATCCTAGACCATTAGCGATCATTTCGATCCAAATGTTTGTTTGCCCGTTGTAATCTTTGCCCGCGTTTGCCTCGTCTTACTTCTGGAATCCGCAGTGATTTACGAGCATGAAGGTTGACCTTGTTCAATCTCCTTCTCACAGTTTGATCGATTACGCGGACCTGGTGTTTGGACTGCAACTACAAAACCAACAGTGATGGCTTACATTAGGGTGGCTTTTCACCGTAATTTGTGAAACTGTCTTTTCTTGCAGTTGTAAGCCGACTATTCTTGGTGTGCCGCTAAGCCACTCGCCATTGTCCCGGTAGTGAGACTACGAACTTCGTAATTTGCGATTGGATTAGTGCCAATGGCATCAGCAACATTGCGATGAATCGCGCCCGTTTCCGCTAAGGACCCTTTTGTAATATACTCCGAAGTATTTTAAATGACATAATGAACTAATTTGATATTGACATTAATTCTAAATTTTGTATTTTTAATTAATTTAATCCTGACAATATATTTGTAATTTGAGTCTCTAGACTTTCATAACAGGCTTTGTATAATTCTAATTGGCTATTGTATTTTTCTGTATTTATAGGATCTAAATTTGACATTAATTTTATTGATATCTAAATAGTAATCTTCTTATTTAATTCAATAAATTGACATAAATAATGTATTATAAATTTAACTTGATTATCATAGGTAGGTAATGACGCTTGTGAATATTAATTATTTTAATGAGATATTGTTATGTACGTACTTAATCTAATCTTATAAGCGTTTTGTGAATATAAATAAATATCTATTGCCCTCAAAATCTCTTCCCCGGTAAAATTTCGGTGTTCCATGATATATAAAAATAAAACCACCGGTATTAATAAGCAAACTTATGAAAAAGTTAAATATCGTTTAAAAAATATTTGGTCATTAAGACAAACTGGGCAGAAAATTTATAGAAATAAAGTTAATTAAATTTTACCGCCTCCCTGCCATAATTTTATGTTTAATTTAAGTAATCACCAGGTGGTCTACTCTTTAAATAGAGAAAAAAGTTTACACTGTGGATCTTTAATATTAGCGGATAAATCATTATTAAATAAAGAACTTAAGGATATTGTGAGCCTCTCAATTGAGCCAACTGTAGAAATGATGTGTAATATTAATTTGACTAATTTTGTTTTATTTATTTTTTTAATTTGTTTAATTAGAGGCAATTATTTTAATGATTAATGTTGGATATATATATTTTTTTAATTTAATGTGATTTATTTTGTTATTTAATGTTATGTGTTTTATTTAATTAAGATTATGACTTAAATTGATTTAATGTTAATTGAATGTATCTAATGTTACAAGCGTGTTAGATGCCATCATCCGTTAACTTGTAAGCATGTGTCTAATAATAAATAAATAAATAAATAAAATACCTGAGTCGAGCTCGAGCGCCTCATTGTTATCAGTGTCTACAGAAAACTAAATGTTGTATAAAATTTACAACTTTAGATTTAACCATGAAATTATCCTTATTAGGTATGCAAAATTATAAAAGTGTGTAGGTTTAATAGTGATTTGTGTAGGGTTCAAAAGTGATTCACTTTTTTTTCCTAGTTTGACTGGCAAAATACTGAGGTACAGATACTAGAGAGTTAGAGCTAAGGAAAATGTTAGAGAAAAGTGTCGTCTATGGCAAAATCTTCCCTATGAGGCAATCTATGGGAGGTCTTGTCAAATGTAGATTTTATCAATGAGAATTTTGACTCTCGTCTAAGCAAATTAGTAAGTGTTTAATACTAATACTAAACAAATTCAATAGTCGAAATATACTATATACAATAAATAGGTTTGAGTTCTAAATTCATGACGGATTCAAAAGTCGTCACAAGCAGACTTCCTTTTGAGCCTTTTGCAATATTATTGTGTAACAAAATTTACAAATGGTATCAAGAATTTAATTTCCATAAACAATATTTCATGCAAACTGCCTTGAGTCGATGGAAATGTCAGTAACTTTTCTATTTTATTGGTTCTGGTCTGACGCTGAGTCATCGATATAAGCTAAGGGAGTTTCAAATATAATAAATGTTGTTCAGAATAAATTTCACTTACCAGTTTTGGTACAACGTGTATCATTTTTCATGCACCCCTGTTACCATAATTTATGACGCGTTGAATCACTTCTCAGCTGAGTATAAGCTCTAAATTACACTTGTCACTATTGAGAGCAATGAATTATATACACTATGAGTCGCAATGAAGTGTTCTTTATTTGCTACTTTTACATTAAAATTTACTGATTACAAAACGATAACAAAAATATAAAACAAAAAAAACATTTTAGTTAAATTAAGAAAAAAACAGCTGAAATATAAAAATTAAATTTAGGCAATTCCTTTTTTCTAGCGACAAATTCTGGTAGTATGAAGTTAATCGTATAGTAATAATGTATGTTTCATTTTCTAAATCCTGTCATTGCGTGACTGAATTTGAAACCAAAGATTTGAAGTAATTATTTTCTGAAAAATATAAATTAATTTTTGGTTTAAAATATGCTTTTGATGTTTGTGTTAAACATTATTTTGGAGACAAGAGCAACTTCACTTGCTCTTGTCTAATGATGAATTATAAGACAAACCGTAAATTGATTCCAGTGTAAAACTTATGTGTTTAGTTAAAAACAATTAAGTAACATTTTGTAGAAATAAAAAATTAATTACGGCGATGTGTGTTATTTTGACCTGAATGTAGATCTTCTTGACAAAAAATATGATCGTCTTCTTAATAACTGCATTCGATTCATTTTCAAACTTCTGAAGTATGACCATGTGTCTACTTATCGTTCCCAACTTAAGTGGCTACCTATTCGTCAGCGACGAAGTATACGCGCACTCACAACCCTATACTCCGTTTTGATGTCTCCTACTGAGTTAAGTAAGAGTCTCTTACTTAACTCTCCACATTCAGTACCTTTGCTCCAGCCATGGCAGAAACCTGCGTTCTTCGAATAACCTTTTACTTAAGTGTCGCTCTCATAGATCTGACTTTCTGCATTCATCCTTAACTATACAATATGTTCTCCTCTGTAACGGACTTCCTCTTGAAATTAGAACGGCTAACAATCGTTACGCATTCAATTGACGAAAGTTTGCGAATTTTATTTGAATAAACTTGCAGAATCATTTCATTAGCAGCTTATTTGTATTTAATGTATATAAAATATATAATTATATAATTTATGTAATTTATTCATTTTTATATGTATATAATTTATATATAATATTATGCATATATTAATTAATTTTTGATATGCAAGTTTATGTATGGGTATATATTAGGTCCTTACATATGAAATTAGCGTTTCGTACGGGAGGAATATAAAGTCAATTTTTTTTGTAAAATATATTTAATTAAACAAAGTATGCACAGTTGTTATCTATGCACTTTTTCCATCTCATAGGTAGTACATTGATCCCTTTACTAAAAAAACCATGGGGGCGAGAATCAATAAACTCTTTGAAGGTGGTTTAGACTGCCGCAACGGTGTTGATTTTTTTTCCTTGTATGAAGTTGTCCAAATTCCGGAAAAAATGGTAATCTGTTGGAGCAAGGTCCGGGGAGTACGGTGGATGTCGCAGATATTCCAATTGTAGCTCATCTAACTTAGTGGTTGTTTGTTGTGCAGTGTGTGGTCTTGCGTTGTCGTGAAGCAGCAGAGGCCTAGAGCGATTGACCAATCTCGGTTGTTTAGCAGCTAGTTCTTCCTTCATAGTTTGCAGTTGCTGACAATAGATATCTGCCGTAATCGTTTGGCCAGATTTTAGAAAGCTGTAGTGAACGACACCGGCGCTAGTCCACCAAACACTCACAAGTAACTTTTTCTGAGTCAATTTTCGTTTAGGGCAGGATTTGGCTGGGTCTCCAGGGTTCAGCCATTGCGACGAGCACTTCCGATTATCGTACAGTATCCACTTTACATCACAAGTAATGATTCGATTTAAAATCCCTTCATTATTGTGTCGGTTGAGCAAAGTAACACAGCAGTCGACGCGTGTTTGCAAGTTCGATTCACTCGATTCATGAGGTACCCATCGTTCAAGTTTTTTTACTTTCCCGATTTGCTTCAAGTGGATTAATAAAGTTTATCACTTACCCCGAAGCCTGTAGCTATCTCTGAAGTGCTTTGTGATGGATCCGCTTCCACAATAGCCTTTAATTATTCATTTTCCACTTTGGTCTCCGGCCGTCCACGGGGTTGGTTCTGAAGGTCGAAATTTCCAGAACGAAAACGTTGAAACCAAAAACTTACCGTGCTTTCTTTTGCGACACCAGCGCCGTACACATCATTAATCCTTCGAGCTGTTTCTGCAGCACTGGTGCCACGGTAGAGCTCGTACTCGTAAATATACCGATATTTCATGTTTTCCATCGTGCGGTAATAAGCGACGCCAAAGAATAAAATAATGAAGAAAAAACAAATGAATGACTGTTTTCAAAACTCAAATGTACCAAATAAAAATATAAATTTGAATTTGGAATTCTTAACCAAAGAGGAGATATTTCAGATCAAAGTGGTCAGTACGATAAAACGCTAATTTCATTTATGTAAGGACCTAATATATATATATATATATATATTATTTTGTTTTATATTTATTAACTTTAATTCATATTTTTCTCTTTTAACATTTTACACACCTAGATTAGATAACACAGGTAGTTCCACATACAATGTCGCCATCTATGCACTTAGTTTAAAGTAAAAATAAAACAAGACGTTAGGTTAATATTACTTCATGGTTGCACTGCGCTCGATTCATCATTCACATTTCAGTGCTCCGCCACTTCGCACGTTCTGCAACTGTGTTAATTTTGGTATAAATTATAGTGCTTAAATTTTAAATTATAGCGTTTAAAATACTTTAAAATTTAAAAAATGCCGAAAACGAAACGCGACGACTTGGATTCTTTAAATCATAAATAAGAATAAAATGAATAAATAAGAAGAAAAATATTTAAAAGCCGCCAACGCTGCATATCGTCATGGCCCCCGGATTCAGTACATAAGTCAACTGAAACTCAAGTTAATTACAATAAAGGATATACTTTTCAACGATTTGAGTTGTTATCATCCGATTTTAACAAGGATTAACGTTACAATGCTCGAATTGTAATTTATCCCTATAAAACTCGGGTTCACGATGCAACGATTATGAGTTCATCTTACCCGCTGTTTTTTTTGCGTTTACATATATGTGCATATATTTTTTTTATTATCTGTTTAGATACATTACATACAATTACCAATTTGCGTTTATTTAAGCTAATTATGCTCTCGAAAGATTTGTTATTACAAACCCAAAAAAAATATTTATATAACTTTTTTACACGAAAAATGTACCTATAACATAACTTCGAGTACAAATGACGTAATCAACGAATCGGAGAATGTTGAAATGCTAACTTCGGACCTGAATGAGCTAGGACCCGACAACTAGCACATCACAATGAAATTCGCTGTTTGCGTTAAATGCACTTGAAGCGATATTTGAACTTCAACAACCGGCGACCGACCAACCACCTCCTAACGAGAAGGAGGATCGGAGGTCTCACAGTATCTGGATGAGACGGTGCTAGAAATTTCAAGAACTGTTCTTGAAGAACAGATCCTTCAACAACCGAAATCTTTGGAAAGGACATCCAGAAGGACTTTGCCATTCGCATTGAATTTATAACAACTTCTGAATTGACAAAGGAACTCCTTAAAGAGTTCTTTGAATCACATCTACTTCTAGCTAACTATAAAATGATAGACGCTCCCTCATTGAATCCAGAGATAAAAGCTATGCTGTCACAGAGATTATAGTGAAGCGAGATAAAGCTATACAAGCCAAACAAAAACAAATATGTAGCACTACCGCATGTCTTAGTGAAGCAATTACACTCTATTTTCTAAAGATACAAAAGATCCAAGATTGTTAATGAATACAAAACGCATCTCGTGTGATTCACAGCATAAGGACTCGGTCACCAGGAGTGGTTTTATCCTGGTTTCACTGAAGAGAGAACTGAAAGATCAGATGCAGTTGACAAAAGTGATAACTTACTCTTTCTACAAGAGCTCTCAGACACATTAAGAACTACTAAAACAATAGGATAGCAAGATCCATCATCGAGAGTGTCACGTCCAGGCAACAGCCGCGACCGCCGCTAGACGCTAAGGTAAATTTTGCCGGCAGGCTTTTCTTTCTTCTATAACCAATTATTTATCAGACCAAACTATTATACTATCATGGATAAAATGGTATGAAATAACCTTCTCACACAAACACCTCATCAGTATGACATTACACAACCTAATTATTCTCGATCAGAAACAAGAGATTTTGATCAGGCAATAGACAGTTTACCGTCTATGGGTGCTGTTTCAAAATGTGAACTCTGTGATGGTCAGTTCATATTTAACATATTTTTAGTACCAACACCGAACGGTAGGACACGTTTTATTATAAATTTAAAACAATTTGAAGAAATTTGTAAACACAAAGCATTTTAAATTGGAAGATGTTCGAACAATGGTAAAACTTGTTTAAAAAAGTTGTTTTATGTCAATAATTGACCTTGAAGACGCATATTTTTTTAATAAAATAAAATTCATGATAATTCAAGAAAATATTTAATATTTATATGGAGGAACATTATATATGAATTTAATGTTCTTTCGTTCGGATCAATACTGAAGACCCTACGTATTTACAAAAATATATTGAAACTAGTTGTCAAACTGTTACGATGTATTGTACGATTTCTTTACTCATGTAGTATTGGTAATCTATCACTAAACTATCTAGACGGCTTATGTATATCTATAACTTATACCTTATATCGCGCAACTATAACAAATGTGTAAAAAATATTGACGCCACGAAGAAACTTTGTAGCTTAGGTTCATTATTAATAAAATTAAAAGCTGTACGATTCCTAGTAATATCTGTAGATATCTGGGATATATCATAAATTCCAATACAATTGAAATCAGTTTACCTT
Source organism: Parnassius orleans (assembly GCA_029286625.1). Lineage (NCBI taxonomy): Eukaryota > Metazoa > Arthropoda > Insecta > Lepidoptera > Papilionidae > Parnassius > Parnassius orleans. Next base: position 21,701 of record JAGSMP010000878.1, read on the forward strand.
TAAACCTTTTATAAAACTTGTAAAAATTAGAGCTAAATTATTTTAAAAAAATTAAGAGATGTAGAATCAGAGACATTGCGCGCCTATTAACATCTGCCTGTCCAGCTATTGAATATGGCTGGTTTTATACTAATGACTTCGAAAGGTGAAAATTCCTTAATCTTAAAGGAAACGGAAATTATGACGAATTTATGGCTTAATTGTTTCATATATTTGTCATAATTTTCGGTAAAACCTACATTAGATCCACATTTTAATTCGTGGAAGTAAAATAAAATTTCATGATTTGAGACTGGAAATTAATTCGACGTCTCAACAACGGGATAACGGGAGAAGCGGTATTTGGAGTAACTCTGAACGAAAGCATCATATTAATTATTTAGAATTATTGGCTGCTCACATTGGACATAAAATATTTGTCAAAAATTATACATCTTACGTATAGATATAGTATAGAATACAACAGCAATGTTGTACATAAATCGTACGGGAGGAAAACAGCACCCTCATTTAACTTATTAATAAACTATGGCAATGGTGTGAAGCATGTAATTTTTCCGTTTCTGCTTTATATATTCTATATGTCGAGAACACTATCGCTGAGGAAAAGTTCACCCTGACAATTAATGTGAATATTTAGACTTTGCTTTGTGTACCAGATGTTTCACATATTTGCTAGCCGCATAAATAAAAAATGTGTAAAATATGTATAATGGCATAAAGATCCTGATGCCTATACTATCAACGCTTTCTCAATTTGTTGGTCACATTTTTTTCTTTTACTGTTTCCCTCCTTTCCCAACTATTCTTAAGACATTAAGTGCGATAAAACTAGGGGTATACTGATAGTATCGACATGACCATCACAGCTTTGGTTATCACGTAATAGGCTCCTGGAGTCTTAGCCATTGATTTTAATTCTTCTAAAAAAACTAGTTATTTGTCATTCCAGCAACCGCCAGATTCTTAGTCTTATGTGGAAATCTTTATCGAAAAGAAGCATTCCCCCTACATCTATTTCGATTTTGTAGGCTTCTCTTTCGGTCAGTTCTATGAAACAATATGATACAACATTTCTGAATATAGGTATAATTTTTGCAAGATCAATTATTATTTATTTCTTAACGAGTCTTTACTAATCTGGAGCCCAATATGGCACTCTAAATACTTGTCGATCTGCCCTTGCTCTGATTTTTTAAAGGTTTAGGCTTTGCCCTCCTTTACCCAAATATGATTCAACTTAGGGCACCTCATTAGTAATAGAAACTCCCTAGCCCGGTTCCGAATTCTCATTCGGAACATAGGGAGGGCTATTTTAAAGAAGATATCAAAAATACTAGTTACCCTACTTGCACTAATAACGGCGCACAGGGCCCAAAACCCTATCAAAAATAAATATTCAAAATATAATAATTTCACTCGATAAAATTTCTATTAAAGTCCCAGTTTGATTAAAACATCTCACGTTGATTCTAATCAGCCAACCCTTGTTCTTTCCATACTTTAGAGAAAGATCCGAAATATGTCTGCTAAGTAGATTTCCGATTACTTAAATGTTTCCAAATCTCTCCGTAATAATCACACTACTCTTTTTATTAGAATAAGAAAGCCACATAATAAGGTTTCTGTTTAAACGCTAAGTTGATGGATAAAGAATAAATTAGAGGTTAGCTTAGTTACTACATTCTTTACGCATAGTACTAGGCACGCCAACACCTGTCGGGTCCATAAACTAAGGTGTCAATTTAAATATAATAAGGAAAACTGCCGTATGGACTGGTGCATCCACAACTTTTGCGAAGTTCTATAATAGGATAGTATTAACTGATACCTACTGATAGATAAAGTTCAGCTAAGAGTTTACTAATTAATTTTACTTAATTATGTACCTATCATTAATCACGATAATCGTATGTCATAGGAGTATAACTTTTGTATACAATTTATGGCGATTATAATTAAAGTTATTTAATTCATGTAATATTGAAATAATTTTCCATTATAAATCATTTCCGTTGGGATATTTCACAATTAACTCTCAATATCTACCTGTGTTATCTAATCTCGAGAACGAAACACTGAAGCATAATTAATGATTAAAGGAACTTACGTGTAAGTGAAGTTCTATCATAATTATGTAAGGTGTTTCGTTCGAAGAGATTAGCATCCCTCCCGCCCTGTTTATTTTTAACCCTCATATTGTGAAATATCATATCATTTCTCTACTTTGAACTTAATGATGAATCGAGCGCAGTGGAACCATGAAGTAATATTAAGCTAACGTCTTGTTTTATTTTTAAATTAAACTAAGTGCATAGATGGCAACATTGTATGTGAGACTACCTGTGTTATCTAATCTCGAGAACGAAACACCTCACATAATTCTGATAGAACTTCACTGACAGTACTTCGATTAATCATAAATTTTCTCTGCATCGCCCAAAGGTTGATTGGTAGAGAATACCTCAGGTATTAAGTCCGCCTATGCATCATGTTGTATGAAGATAAATAAATAAAAATATTTCAAGGACATGTAAAAACGTTCGCCAGCACGCATTGGGGCTAAGCGACGGTTTCATTTGTATCCGCTTAGCGGCAATTACCTTCGCACTGCATTGGCCTCGACGGCTGCTCTCAAAGTGAGCATACGTGTTGAATTATTTACAGTCATGATTATGAAAAAGTTAATTAATTAAGTATTTTAGGTAACGCTGACAAAATGGTATGTTTAGACCAACATGGTAAAATCATAAGTTGGTTTACTATATTTTCTTATAGAGGACCTTCTTTACCATTTAAGAGGGTAACTGTAAGATAACTACTGAGTATTAAGGTTAGCTAAGACTCACATTCTAAGGTGGCACACCACATAAAACTTACAATAAGAGAACAGTTCTGCAGCAAGTTAATTTTTTAATCATCAAAAAAAATGTCATGTCTCCTTTCTAATAGTGAAAGAATCAAAATTAATCTAGTATTTAAAGGCATCATCTGTTACAAACTCATAAACGTTTATTATAGAGTTCTAAATATAATATGTAAATTCAGGTTCATAATATTAGTGTAAATAAAGATAATGTCATATAAAACAGGGTGATACCGTTGCATCACTTTGCCACGAGTGCCGTTTCTAAATCAGTACTTGGGGAAAATTATACTTTTCAATATAATACTTCAAGAGCGGAATTGAGATACGTTTTTGTTGTTAGTTTAATTTTTTAACGATTCGTATTTGGAAACACAAAATGGCTTTTAAATTTTACTCATGCTCAATAATTTTTAAGTATCTTGTATTTAAACACATTTTATAGATTGCTGGAAATGGGCCTCTCTCGATCAACTATTACAGCATACCAAAAGTCCACTGCTGAACAAAGACCTCCCCTCATAAACTGCCTTATAGGGCCATAGTTGCAACGCTTAGCATGCGGGTTGGCAAAGTTGGCGTTGTGGGAAAGATTGGCCTTTATCGTCACGCTTAGCATCTATGACGCAGCTCCCCGTCATATTATTTACTCTATGTAATATGTATCGTACTTCGTCGTACTTTTAATAATATTTCAATTTTAAATGGTTAAACAACAGAGATATAACATTATGTAACTTATCAAAATGCAAAATATTGTACTATATTTGCTCTTTGTCGGTGAGGTTTAAATTTGGTGACATTACCAACAATATTTTTGTTTGCTGATTTCCTATAATTACGGTAATAATATGTAGTTTTGTGCAATAATTCCAGTTTACGAATTTAATCACGTTTAATTCTAGGTTATTTCAATGAGATTTTTTTCACATTTTATCTTTGTTTATACTATATTTTTGTGACATAAGCTGGCCACACTGCATTATAACATGATGTACTTCATTTCGTCCACAGGTTTAACAGTTCGGTGCCGTTCAGCAAACCAGATAATTTCATTAAATATTTATGTTTTTATGTAATTTTTCTAACGTTCATACATTCATCCACCATAGAACCACTATCAACCACGTACCACCAGGGAATCCATCACCCCATTTCATCCCGTAGGTGTCGTAAGAGATAGCATAGCCATGTCGTTTACGTCAGACTTGAAAAATCCAGACCGGCGACGGGCAGCAGCGTGCCAACTGTAATGATTACAAGCCGATAAGGATTATTATAATATTTAGGGCCGATTTCACCAAACTCAGATAAGTTTTATTCCAAGAGTAATGATATAAGTTATTCTGGGATATCAAATTTTACATTTCACCAACAATTTAACCCAAGAATAAATAGTTAACCAAGAGATAAGATTTATACTCCCGATTCTGAAGGAATACGGAGTTACTCTTCGGTTAAAAATGGCCGACAGGCTGTCAGCTGTTAATTATTTGACATTTGATAGTCTGTTGCGTACGTCCAAGTTTCTTGTTCTTGAATTGCTGTTTGGTTAATAAATTTTTAATTTAATTATTATTGAGAGTATATAGCTTTACATAATGCAACGTTTGAGAAGAATGATTAATAACAGTGACAGTGATGATAGTGAACATGAAACCTATGTTGTAAGACGTCCAAGGTGGATAAAAGAAAGGAATAATTGTTTTTATGCATATGATGACGAAGATTTTAGGATAAGATTTCGGTTATCTAAAGCAGCAGCTCATAATCTTTTGATCAAAATTGAAGATCATTTGGAATTTATATCTGAGAGGTGAGTCTTTGTACCTATTTATACTGTTCGTAGGTACATAATACGGCATAATACATAATACATAATTCGAGAGAGGTGTGTCAGGATCGTGCCAAATGGAAGTCCATAGTCTCTGCCTACCCCTCTGGGTGACAGGCGTGAGTGTTTATGTTTTATAATACGGCAATGAATTGCTCTAAATAAAAACTCTTTTTGTTTACAGGAATCAATCAATTTCTCCGATCAATCAGCTTTTGGCAACACTAAGATTTTATGCTACAAATAATTCACAATTAACGATCGGTGATTTTAGTGGGCTCAGCACACCTACACCACATAGAATAATACATAGAGTTAGTGCTGCCATAGCGTCATTGAACCACGAGTACATAAAATTTCCGAATACTCAACAGGATATTTGGCGAAATCAAAGGGAGTTTTATGGTATAGCAAGATTCCCTAGAGTTATAGGGGCAATGGACTGCACACATGTCAGAATTTCTTCACCCGGGGGTGATCAGGCAGAACTGTTTAGAAACCGAAAAGGCTATTTTTCTATTAATGTCCAGACTATATGTAATGCAAATTTGGAAATTATTGATATTGTCGCAAGATGGCCTGGGTCAGCACATGACAGTACTATATTTAATAATTGCTGCCGTAAAGCAAAATTTGAAGCTGGTGATTATGGTGAAGGAATTTTACTTGTAGATGGTGGATATGCTGCTACATCCTATTCTATGCCCCCACTAGAGAATCCTGGAACAGCAGTAGAGCAACTGTACAACGAGTCGCAGATCAGGACAAGAAACCCTATTGAAAGGTCTTATGGGGTTAGGGAAACGAAGATTTCCAGTACTAGCTTTAGGACTACGAGTTAAATTAGACAAGGCCTTGGTTATAATTATGGCAACGGCAGTGCTGCATAACATATTGCGTCAACAAGGAGAAACAGTTCCACCTGATGATCCAGAATTGGTTCTTCCAGCACCTTGGGAGGGCGCTCTTACAAAATGGACAAATAAGGTGTGAACAATCAAGTACTCCTCAGCGAAATAGAGCCAGAGAACTCCTAATAAACAATCACTTTAGGAATCTTATTTAGTTTATTGTGAGAAAAAAGTTAAATAATTAAACAATGTTTTTATTAAGTCATAGCTTTTAATTTTTTTTTGTTTTCTCCGCCTTAATTGTGATAGTAATAAACTAGTTTTTATTTTCTCCTGCTTTAAAATTTCATTTTTGATTTTCATTTCCATCTCAAAAATTTTTCTTGCTTCTTCCCTCTCTTCAGCAGCAAAATTGATCTGCATTTCGGTAGCTTTTTTTTTTTGTTTTTTGTAATTCTTCTAGAGATGAAAATGGTAGAGCCGGTCTGCGCTTGGAACTCCAACTCTTACTTTGAGTAGAAGTTCCTACATTCTCTTCTCTCTTACTCACTGCCCGTAGAGGTGCAGATTTTGGAGTTTGCAGCAGTTTTGGAGTGTAGTCTCCCCAATCCTTCAAAATAAAAATAATTTTGTAATGTTTTCACAAAATTACTAACTTATTTAATAGACTTTTGATGGGTTAGGTAACTCAACTAATAGTCGGACTCAATAAAAAATTTAGAAGAAATACTTTAGAATATATTATTTTAATATTAATTTTTAGGTTACATACAGCTGTGTCTTCTTGTGATTTATCATCATTTTGTACGCTTGTATCTATATCCATAGATAGAGGCATGGTCATGGACTTAGAATATATAGGGGCAGGAACAAATATGTCTGTTACATCAGGAACTGAAAAACACATATTATTGATAAAATTAAAAATATTATTTATCAAATAAAATTTAGAGATACCACTTAAGTGATGCTGTTCAGTCAAAGATTGTGTACCTTTAGTGGAAGCCAATGTGTTGCTAGGTATCTCTTCAATGATAACAGGATTATTGCTCATGTTATCACTGTCATATTCATTGACCAGTCCAACTACCGCCGTAGATATCAAAGCCAAGATTTTGCTATATAATGGGTTGTCCTCAAGCTTAGGCTTTGCAGGTCCACCACCTGAACAAAATATTAAACATTAGAGATAAAAAACACAAAGTAATAAGTCAAGGATGTCACAAAAAATTCCATAGGTGTTAACATGGTATAAATCATTACAGCTTTAGCTTCGTAAGTAGCATGTAGAAATGAAGATTATTACCTGTTTGAATCAAGCTTTGCCTTGCAGCAGACGATTCTTTTTTGGTGGATTTTTTCAGACTTTCCCACTGTGCTTTTAAGTTTTCTGCCGTCCTATATCCAAAAATGGTTTGGGAATTAAATTCTTCCGATATTTTGACCCACTCCGCATTTTTCTGCTTCATAGTAACAGCATCGGTACGCTTATTTTCTACTACACTAAAATGTTCAGCCGCTAAATCCACAAGCAACATCTTTTCCGACATTTGCCAGTTAGGACTGCGTTTCCTGTCCGACATTATTAATTAAAATTAATAATAACCAAAAACCGAGAAATACTAGAACGTTTAACAACAGTTGATGAAAATGAATCATTATAGCTTAGATTCAAACTGACGTATAACCCTGCTACATACTTAATTTGTTTTCTTTATACAATCATTCATTCGCTCATTCAAATACAGTCTTCCACAGATAAGCAAAACCGTTATTCCAAAGAATAGTTAATCTGAGGCTAACTAATCTGTTGTTTTGCATGGTGAAATGTACAGTAAGTTATCTGAGAGTAAAAGTAGGGAATATCTTTATTCTCGGGTTAGTTAATCTTAGACAACGACGTCGTTGGTGAAATTGGCACTTAGTAAATAAAAATATACTTATAAGAAAAGATAATATGCCGCTTAAATAAACAGGGTATAGCATGTTCCGATGTTCAAAGACCGCTCAAAGCATAAAATTGTAATCGTTTACCGAGCGCAACATTTATGACTTTTTAAGACCCTTGATCACTCGCAATATTAAACCAGGCGTATGGTACTTTTAAGATACCCATGCATATGTAGCGGTAAATTATAAAAGATGTATTCTGTAAACTGTTGAATATTGTTAACGAATGAAAAGTATTCAAAAAAATAATTCTTGAAATCGTATCGTTTGTTCTTATCGTAGGTTTTGGCTCATATTTAGGTGTCATAGACAAACACACAGACCTAGAATTATTAACACGTAAAACCAATTCTGGTTCCACGCTTAGTCACTACACTATCGATAGGAATATCTTTCAGAATTATTTAAATTCTTGACAAATAACATTTCCTAAAAAAGTTATTCTGTGAAGGAGTCTGCCTCTTCAATAAAAATATAACAGCTATAATTATATGACAGATTTACCACACACGGAAAATAATATCTATGTTCTGATTCTTTCATAAAACGCCTGAATAGGATTTTTTAACAAGTTCGAAATTACACACATAAATAAATATATGTAAATCCACAGTACCCTGCCTAAGTGAAAGACAATACTATTTACATAAGTCGTGCAGCTGCTGGTGCGCTCATAAAAATAACGTAGAAGGGATCACATTTTTCTTCTATAACAATGAAACTTTCTAAGCTATGCGAAAGTAATGTGTATATAATTTTTATACGTTCTTCAATAAAGCAATCACTCAATAGATAGTTCAGTTTTTTTTAATAGTTACGTATATTATTTCATCATCATCATCATTATTACACAGCCGATCACAAGTTCACTGCTGTGGTCCCCCAAGGAATACCACAAAGCACGATCCCAAATCACCTGCATCCATCAACTTCCTGCATTTCTTACCAGGTCATCACTCCATCTAGTGGCGGCTGCCAAACACTTGGCTTACTGGTAGGCTACGACTTGAAAATCTTTCATCCCCATCTATTGTTGCTTCTACAAGCAATTTGGGCCATTGCCCACATGGCCCATTGCCACTTCAGAACACTGATTTATATATTATTTAATTTAATAATGATATCATATGAAATATATATAATATGTAGAATCTCATTAGCTAGCGTACAGCGGGGCGTGCGTTTGGCGTGCATGATAAATACACGCTTTAAAAATTCGCTTCATTAAAAATGTATGTCACTCTCGCGAAAGTCCCGCTGCGTTTCATGCGTGGACATACCCTGTTAACTTACGAGAAATCCATCCACTTTTAAAAGACATATGATTAATGGTGTATTTATAAGTTTTTATTATTAACAGACCGCTAGTGAACTGCAGACTACGGGAAAAAATGTTATTATGGGTTACAAATATTTGTTCCAGGTCTGGATGTTTGTCCATGTGTAAATTATGTAAGTACAAAGCCTCCGCGATACAGAAGAAAATTCTAGTGTAACGTTTTTTTTTTTCAGTTTAGTTTAATGAGCGATAAGTTTTTTCATTTGCTAGTCAAACAAACTTTTGAAAACATTACATGCGTTCAATAAAACTTTAATAACATAATTCAAACATTTTTATCTTATATTATATTACTTGTTGCTGTTGTTTTGGATAAACAAACATATGAATTTCAACCCAAAGTTTTTATAAAATAAAAATTTGCATCGTTAGGAATACCGAGGAGAGAGTATGATTTTTCACGTTTTCGTTTCCCTTCGGAACAACATTGAATATCCTCCTTTCCATTTTTTCATTTGCCATTGCTTTAAATTTTTTACGCGTTAAATTTCACTCTAGCCGAAAAATAATGACTTAGGGGTTTTTATTAATGTATTTCGTAAAGCGTATTTTCCATATAATACTTTTTGTGGAGTTTTTTTGAGACTTGATCTACGGAAAACTTGTATGCTAATTATTTTTCATATAATTATATTTTGTTTAAATCCGGTTAGAACTTCAGTTAAACATCAAGTGAAGCTTATTGAATTCTAGAGTCTTTTAAAAGATTTAAGCCTGGGATAAGTTTTGTCTTTGCTTCACGTCAAAGTTCTTGGTATTTTTCATCTGGCTTGTTTTAGTTAATGTTACCGTTATCTATCGGTTGTCGAAAGGTGAGCATTTTTCTGCAATTCCTCTATATCCACAGGTCGAAATGCGGTCAAGGAACTCACACAGCCACCTTGCGATAGTTTTTTGTCCATTGATTGTTGGCTTTAAATATGGTTGTGTGTTTCGCTAAGACATAGAAGCTATTATGTGGAAATTAATTGAATTATTTTTAGTCCTTGCAAGTTTGCTTTTACTCTATATTAAAAGTGCCTTTGAACCTTTTTGAGTAAACTAATGAATATCACAAGCTGGAATGTCATCTAAACTGTTACCCCTATTTTTCCACCCTTAGGAGTAGATTTTTTTCTTGAAATTAATTTCGAGGGCACCCTTGAAGTATAACTATATAATAAAAAAGACTCATTAAAATAGGTTAACAATGACGAAGATATTATCGCGTAACGTACATTGTATTGAGAACCTCTTCCTTTTTTTGAAGTCGGTTATAAAGCAAATGTGAAACTACATTAATATTATCTGATAAATTTTTAAATGATACAACATTTAGATAAACAATAAAAATTATGCGTAGTATTTAATCATTTAATAATTTTTTTTTCGCAATTAGATTTTGGACTAATTAAAAAATATAATTAATTATCCACGTATAAAATGGATTCCTTACCATATTTATCTATTAATTTCTTATAATGAAAAATTTAAAATAGAAAATACCTCCACAGTTAAGAACGCGGAAAGCTCTTCATAGTTTATATAATTAAGTCCAGAGGAAAAATTCTATCTTTCTTGAAAATAAGATTACCTTCGTAGGATAGCGTCCTGTTACTATTTGTTTTCATTAATATAAATAAGTATTTCTAAAATTGAAACATCGTTAAAGCTCACTAAATATACTTATATTTTATTAACATAGTTAATTGAAAAAAAAAAACTAAAACGTACATATCTCAAGTTTGATAGTCACGGCAGCACGGTGGACTTTCTTACCCTAAAACCTTCTCAGAGATGAGAGGAGGCCTGTGCCCAGGAGTGAGACGTATATCATGAGCCGTAAATTAACTTTTTTTACAAAACCCAGTAACGCTTCATGCTAAAGTAAACCACTTTAGAATTTTTTGTAGAATAAGGTTGAGCAACGAGCACACAATCCACCTGATGTTAAGTGGATGCTATGGCCCATAGACATCTACATCTATCCTAGATTACCTCACCGCTGAAGACTAAGGTGGAAGCCTCGTTTCCGGTAAAAAGGGATTATAAATTTTATGATTAAGATTGTTGATTGATTAACGTGTTGATTAATGAGTTGATTGATTGATAACTGTTTTTATTATTTTAGTTTAAGGAGACTTATACAGAACTATGAACCATAAAATAATTTTTACATGCACGAATGGGTCGGCTCGACCGGGGAAGGACCACGTTCTCACAGAATATCAGCGTAAAATAGCAGCTTAATGCTGTTGTGTTTCGTAGGGCGAGTGTAGAGAATCGTAGACCCTTTTTACGGGAAACGAGGCATTACACTTAGTCCTCAGAGGTGACGCATCTGCATTTTGATTCCTAATTGAGGACAAATTGAGGAAAAAAAGTCTATGAGCAACAGCATCCACTTGACTGTCTGCTCGTTTGTCACTATTATTTTATAAAAAAATATCATCGCAAGACTTCAAGGCACTGTAAGCTCATTCTGCGTTACCGTTACCGTTACAGCCTATCAAAAGTCCACTGCTAAGCATACGCTTCCCCCATATATTGCTTGATAGGGGGTATATTTGCCATATTTGCCACGGTTGGTAGATTTTGATTGATTAAAGCAAGAAATTGAGAAAAAACGGCTGGAATTGATCAACAGAAAATGAGTGGTCTTTCATCATGATAATGCCAGATCACACACATCTTTGAACACTCAGCAAAAATTGAGAGAGGTTGGTTGGGAAGTGTTAATGCATCCACCATATAGTCCTGACCTTGCACCCTCAGCTTTTCACCTGTACTAGTCTCTTTAGAATTCTTTGGGTAGTGTTAGGTTAGGTTAGAGGGACAAGAGAGGACTGTTAAAACTACTTGTCGCATTTTTTGATCAAAAATCACAAGATTAGAAATCTAGGCGGGGCCGTCTAGGATATGATCACAAACTGCAGACTTCCCGGAACGTTGGTGCTTCACGTCAGCTATGTGTTGTGAAGCACCAACGTTCCGGGAAGTCTCAGTTAGTTCATTCTGTGTAGATCGGAACAAAATTAATAATTAAAAAAGCTGAAGGTACTCCGGATTAACTCTGACATTGGGACGTCAATCACCTCAGTCCCCCGTGACCATGGGTGCTGTAAAGCACCCGAAACGTCGGGAATTAATAAAAATAAGTTAATTAAACGCGATATAATCCGTAAAAGTATTTTTATTCAACTGGAAATTACAAAACTACCGATGGGTACTTCATACAAAGTGCTAAGCACTAGCATAGATTAAATACATTAGTATTGCCAGGTGTCCCGATTTGCGCGAGACGTCTCGATTTTTAGGGGTTTGGTGACACGTCCCGATTCACCCTTGAAGAATGGGCCCACCACCGTAATCAGGCGTAACTAAATGAAACAGATGTCGATTTATTCCTTATAACCAATAGATTACAACAGTAATATTACATTATTTTTTAATATTACATTAGGCAATTCACGAATATCAAAAGAACTTTTTTTTTCAGATTTTATGATTCCGGTTCCATTTTCATAAAATTTTTAGGTCGTTTACTATAATAAATCTTTCCCGATAATTTTGACAGCAAAATGAATACATCTGTAAGCTGTTACTGTGGCTGTTACTACATTTAAATATTTTAGCTTTGAAATTTCATATTTTATCACCAAACTCGGACTAAATAGTTAACAACAAAATTTTAAATTTTACGCGTATTGTGTTGGCGAGATACAGATCATTCAGAACCATTCATGCTGTTTAATTTTTTCTCTCACCGAGTGATGCCGCCCGCCCAGCCACGCTATGCATCGACGTCGTCAATTCGACCATTATTTACTATTTAATTATTGTAGTAGTAGTTAGTAAAGTACCTAACTTACATGCTGCGGTTTAGATAAGTACATTTAGTAAAATACAAAGGTCTTGTGGGTCAGTTTTTCCATTTGTCAATTTCTTCAAGCGGTTGTAGGTATTATTGTTTTCAATAAATAAAGTAACATTATGCGTGTGATGCAAGGATTTTATCTGTGTGTTTGAGGTTATAATTTGATTATGAGTGAATGTGTGCTCTTTTATTATATGATGCCGTTTTCAAGAGCTTTTTTGAAGTGCATGCGTTCTGAGTTCATAAGATTTATCACTTTTTCAGAATGACATATCTATATAACTAATCGTTCAACAAGGTCTGATTTGCCAAAAAAGAAAAACGCACATAGACGAATTTGCAGTTTCTCCGATGTTTGGACGATAAATTATTCGTTCATAAGCTAAGTCCCAAAAAATAATTATAAAGCACATTTCGCATTTTTAAATAAATATAAGAAATCATCACATTGCACTTTGTGTCAAAAAGACTTTAGTATAACTCATGGCGGCCAAAATAACTACAAAAAACCTGTTAATTATTTTTTATTTTATTACATTAGTAAACCAAATTTTCGTTTATTTTTACCTTCTGTCGCGATATTTGATCTACTGGACCTGGCAGCACTTATACACATTTATAGCAAAAGGTGCTAGCACTCGTATCTTGAAAAGCTGCAGGTGTAGTCAACGCCTTACTAGAAATCACAAGTGCTGGCAGTCATTTTATTTATTTTAATGTTAGGAAACATGTTGCAATTAACAAAAAATATTTTCAAATTAATACATAGTATATAATATGTAATTATAATGTCATAATTTGTATTAAACTGTTACTAAAATGTACATGCACTGTAATTTATTTATAAAGAAATATATATTTCGGTTATAATTTGTTATCAATAGCTAATCGATAATTTTTGCTTTGCTTTGTGTATCGTTAATCACCTTTTTTAAATCGACTTAACATTGTTCCAGCTCTAGACACGCTAAACTGTAAGCTGTCACCCGTTGCGATACAGCACAACAACCTATGTAAAGTTTACGAGTATATGTAGTAGAGCCACGCTGCAACTATTACGGTTGTATCACGAATGGGTCGGCTCGACCGGGGAAGGACCACGCTCTCACAGAATACCAGCGCAAAATAGCAGCTAAATGTTGCTGTGTTTCGTATGGTGATTATAGAGAATCGTAGACCCTTTTTACTGGAAACGAGGCATTCCATCTTAGTTCTCAGGGTTGACAATGCATCTGCAGTTTTAATCTTAGCTGAAGATGTCTATGGGCCACAGCAACCACTTACCATAAAGTCAACTATTAGCTCGTTGGTCACTCTTATTTTATAAAAAATCGATCTGATTACAAAACGTGGTTTCTTGAAAGTCTCGTTATTAAACTATGGTTCATAAAGAGTCTTTCTCAAGAAAGAATTACCTTAGCCGAGGCGCCACAGTCTTCGCGCCACAGTCATAGCGGTAATGCCGACACAGACCGACTCATCGACCACGTCGAAATAGCTACAGATTCCTTGCTACAACAAATCCACCTGTTGGACCTTCTGCTGACCTCTCATCTGGACGGATATCAGTTTTCCGTCGACGCCCATCTCGGCTCTTCGGAACATTGTCTGATCTGGAGTGTGGTGCCACTCATGCTCCCTTCGCGGTTGTGTTCTGCACGATGCCGCCGTGTTTGGCATTACAGGTCGGCGGATTGCGACGGAATGCGGTCTTTCTTTGCATCCCACCCATGGGGCCGGGTTTGCTACTTGCCGGATGATTCCAGCTCTGTTGCTGATTCTGTCACTGATGTGGTGCTTCAGGAAATGGAACTGTTTATTCCATCATCTGTGGTACCCACCAAAGGCAGATCTCAGCCCAGCTTTGGTCGCTCCTGAGGCCTGGGCTGACGCTTCGGCGGCCTGGGATTTAAAAAAACAGCATCCTTAAAAAGAAGTATAACTCCGCCTTCAGGTCCTTCAAAAGAGTTATAGCCAAGGCAAAGTATGAGCACATTGGCAGAGTTGACGTGAAATTAATTGGAGAAATTAGAACCCGTGCATTCTGGTCTCTCACCTAGGCTGTCCAAGGGAATTTTTGTAAGCCATCACATCTATCCCTGCACAGGGAGGACGACTCACTGGCTGACGCCACAAAAGAGAAAGCCTACCTTTTAGGCTCCTTTTTGCGTCCAACTCGACTCTCGATGACTATCCCGCGGTGTGAGTGCTCTATTCCTGATATGGATTCACACAGTGCACAGTACTCAAAGCACTCCTCCTGAACATCTACAAGCCGAGTGGGCCTGACGGAATCCCCCCCAATTGTTCTGAGGACGTGTGCTCCAGAGTTGGTACCGGTGCTAAGCGGTCATTCCCGGTATTCCTACCCCCTAGGCGTAGTCCCAAATTTATGGAAGACAGCTTTCGTGCACCCGATCCCTAAAAAAGATAACCGCTCTGATCCGTCCAACTACAGGCCTATCGCCATCACCTTGTTCTCGCAAATACTGAAGTCCATTATTAACTGCCAACTCATGCGGTACCTTGAGGAGCACCAGCTAATTAGTGACCGCTAGTATGGTTTCCGTCGGGGTCACTCAGCTGGTGATCTTCTTGTTTACCTAACACACCGATGGGCGCAAGGGGTCGAGTCCAAGGAGGAGGCCTTAGTAGTTAGTTTGGAGATAGCGCAGGCCTTCGATCAGGTTTGGAACAAAGCGCTTCTTTCGAAGTTTCCATCTTATGGGCTTCCCGAAAAACTATGCAATTGGATCACCAGTTTTCTCTCAGATCGGAGCATTCAGGTCGTAGTCGACAGTGCATGCTCTAACTCCAAGCCTGATCTTTCTGCATATCAACGATATGTTACAAACCAGTCACATTCATTGTTATGTGGATGGCGATGCCTTATACGCCGTCCGTTCTAATCTTTCTTGTGAACGCGTCGTCGAGTGCCGGATTAAACTTGTGTCTGTAGTCGAGTCTTTGTTGAACAAAGTCTCGGATTGGGGACGACTAGCCTAGTCCAGTACAATCTCCAGACGACACAATTTTGTGCGTTTAACGCTAAAAAGAATCTCTGGAAGGGAAGGCCAAATTGATCTCTAAAAAGCTTGGCGTGCTTTGTAGAGCAGGACAGTATTTACAAGGCGCAAGTTTGGCCTTACATGGAATACTGTTCTCATCTCTGGGCCGGGGCACTCCAGTTCCAGCTCCTTCCACTTGATCGCATACAGCGCAGAGTGGTTAGAATCGTCGGCAACCGAGCTCTTTCTGATCGACTTGACTCACTGGCGCTGCGAAGAGATGTTACATCTTTGCGTATTTTATCGCATCTACCACGGGGAGTGCTCAGAGGAATTGTTCGGACTAATTGCAGCCACTCATATTATATGAAATATAGTTCGATTAGTAAACCATAAAGTACTGTGTATTATATGTATAGTCTTCGAATTAGATGAGGAGATTGTACTTCATTGTTAGTGAAGAACAAGTAATTGCAAACCATAAAATTGTTTATAACAAGAAAAAAGTTAAGTTAAAAAGAAACTTTTTTCTAAACCTGATTAAAATAGATTTGCAGTAATATCTATTCCTATTTCTGTCGCTAAATAGTAATCTTTGCACAGCTGTGTTCCAGTCTCAATGGTATAGATCCAAATAATCATAGGCTGTGAAGCATTTCATCTTAGATTTCAAATGTGACAACGCATATGTAGCCTTCTTTGTTTGAAATTGGTTGCAGGTGTCCATGGACTGCAGTAGCCACTAACCATCAGATGGACTGTAAGTTTGTTTGTCAATTCATTTAAAATTGCTGATTAATTCCAGCCGCCAAATTCCTGGATGCTTGGCTACACCGTCTGGATGCTTGGTGGTCCACCACTTTGTGATTTACTAGAAGTTTTCTTTCTCGCATGACTTCTTTGTGGAATCGTTTACCACCTGCGATTTTGCCGGACCGATACGACTCTATGGACCTCCAAGAAACGAGCTTTCTCCTTTTTAAAAGGCCAGCAATGTTTTTTCCCTGGTGTTGCAATTGTTCTTGGGCGGCGGTCGACATTTAACGTCAGGTGGTAGGCGCGTTTGCCTCCTTTTCCATAAAAAGAGTTTTTAAAAATCTTAAATGTCTAAGCGAATATACAGAAAAATTGCTGTATTTTTACATGATTGGAGACAACATTGCACATTAAACAGTCTCAAAATGAGATCATTTAGAAGAATACAGATTTTTTTCTCGATATTTCCACATTATTCATATTTCCCATAAATATACAGATATGCACCAGCATGCATTTCTTTAAATAATTTTCGCAATGATCTTTGTCGTCCCTTAGTATAAATCCAAGCAACAGAACGAAAACAAAAAAAAAGTTGCAAAGCTGCAGAGAAAACTATAAGACACTTTTAACGGTGGTAGAGCCACGCAGCAGCTTTTGCTGTTGCACGTATGGGCCGGCTCTAGCCGGGTTAGTACCAAGACCTCACAGAATACCGGCGTGAAGTGGAAGCTCTGCTTTTGCGTTTCGTCTGGTGAGTGCTTCTCCCCCCCCCCATCAACATGGTAGCGGAATTAAATAATAGACTACCCCAGGAGGGTACCAGCACCCCTGGAGAATCCCTCGCTGAGCATCCACGACCATGCTACTCCACTCCTGAGCGTGGGTGCTCAGGCTGCCCCGCGTATTCTGGGGGGGGGGCAAAATTCCGCTCAGAACAATAACTGCTCGGGGCAAACTGAGCAACAAGACCAAGGCGACCCCTGCCACGCTATCCGTGAATTTCTGCAACATCAGGGGACTTCACTCGAACCTAAACGTCGTCCACTACCATCTCGAGATGGCGAAGCCGGCCTTGCTCTTTCTGACCGAGACGCAGCTGTCCTCTCCGGCTGATACTTCGTATCTCTCCTACCCAGGGTACAAATTGGAACACTCCTTTGTGCCTCGGGCTGGAGTTTGCGTATACGTCAGAGAGGACATCTGTTCTCGACGCCTCGGCAGTCTTGAAGTTTCGGACCTGTCCATCCTTTGGCTGCGCGTAGATAGCGACGACCATCCGCGCGTCTACGGGTGCCACTATAGGTCCCATAGCGGTAATGCCGAAACAGACCGACTCATCGACCACGTCCAAATGGCTACAGATTCCTTGCTACAACAGGTCCCATCCGCAGAGATCGTGATTCTTGGCGATTTTAACGCCCACCACGCCGAATGGCTCGGTTCACGTTTAACCGATCATGCGGGAAGATCTGTTTATGACTTTGCCTTGGCATATGGTCTGACACAACTGGTTACTTCGCTTATTTCTTCGGTTATTCCAGATGTGTAGGATCATACACCTTCCCTGTTGGACCTTCTGCTGACCTCTCATCCGGATGGATATCAGGTTTTCGTCGATGCCCCTCTCGGCTCTTCGGACCATTGTCTGATCCGGAGTGTGATGCCACTCACGCTCCCCTCGCGGTGGCGTTCTGCAGGTTGCCGCCGTGTTTGCATTACAGGTCGGCGGATTGGGACGGAATGCGGTCTTTCTTTGCATCCTACCCATGGGGGCGGGTTTGCTTATCGCCGGATGATCCCAGCGCTGTTGCTGACTCTGTCACTGATGTGGTGCTACAGGGAATGGAACTATTTATTCCATCATCTGTGGTACCCATCGGAGGCAGATCTCAGCCTTGATTTGGTCGCTCCTGTAAGACTGCATTACGCAGTAAGCAGGAGTGCTATCAGGCCTGGGCTGTGGCTTCGGCGGCTCGGGATGTAAACACCAGCATGCTTAAAAAGAAGTATAATTTCGCCTCCAGGTCCTTCAAAAGAGTTATTGCCAAGGTAAAGTCAGAGCACATAGGCAGAATTGGCGAGAAACTAGTTCGCCTTCCTTCGGGAACCCGTGCATTCTGGTCTCTCGCCAAGGCTGTCCAAGGGAATTTCTGTAAGCCATCACTACCATCTTTGCACAGGGAGGACGACTCACTGGCCCACGCCGCAAAAGAGAAAGCCGACCTTTTAGGCTCCCTTTTTGCGTCCAACTCGACTCTTGATGACGGGGGGAACACACCGCCGACCATCCCGCGGTGTGAGTGCTCCATGCCGGGTGTGCGGTTCTCACAGCGCTCAGTTCGCAAAGCACACCTCTCATTGGACATCCACAAGTCGAGTGGGCCTGACGGAATCCCCCCAATTGTGCTGAGGACGTGTGCTCCGGAGTTGGTACCGGTTCTAACGCGTCTTTTCCGGTACTCCTACTCCCTAGGCGTAGTCCCGAAATCATGGAAGACAGCTTTTGTCCAACCGATCCCTAAAAAAGGCGACCGCTCAGACCCCTCCAACTATAGGCCTATCGCCATCACCCCCTTATTCTCCAAAATAATGGAGTCCGTTATAAACTGCCAGCTCATGCGGTACCTTGAGGATCATCAGCTGATTAGTGACCGCGGTCTACCTGACTCATAGATGGGCGGATGCAGTAGAGTCCAAGGGGGAGGCATTGGCCGTTAGTTTGGACATTGCGAAGGCCTTCGATCGGGTTTGGCACAAAGCGCTTCTTTCGAAGCTCCCTTCCTATGGGCTTCCCGAGAAATTGTGCAATTGGATCACCAGCTTTCTTGCAGATCGGAGCATCAAGGTCGTTGTAGACGGTGCATGCTCCGAATACAAGCCTATTAACGCTGGTGTTCCACAAGGCTGCGTGCTATCACCAACGCTGTTTCTTCTGCATATCAATGATATGTTGCAAACCGGTAGCATTCATTGCTATGCGGATGACAGCACTGGTGATGCTCTATACACCGGCCGTGCCAATATTTCTCGGGAAAACGTCGCCGAGTACCGGAACAAACTTGTGTCTGAAGTCGAGTCTTTGCTGAACAAAGTCTCGGATTGGGGGCGACTAAATCTAGTCCAGTTTAATCCTCAGAAGACACAAGTTTGCGCGTTTACCGCTAAAAAAACCCTTTGTCGTATCTCCTCAGTTTCAAGGCACTCCCCTTGTTGCCTCAGCCAGTACCGTAATTCTCGACGTCGACATATCGAGTGACGTGCAGTTTTGTAGTCACTTGGAAGAGAAAGCCAAATTGGCCTCTAAAAAGCGTGCTCAGCAGAGCGGGACAGTATTTCATGCCGGCACAACGCCTGCAACTTTACAAGGCGCAGGTTCCGCTTTACATGGAATACTGTTCCCATCTCTGGCTGGGGCTCCCCACTGCCAGCTCCTTCCACTTGACCGCATCCAGCGCAGAGCGGCTCGAATCGTTGACGACCGAGTCCTTTCCGATCGGCTCGATTCATTGGCGCTGCGAAGAGATGTTGCATCTCTTTGCATTTTCTTTCGCATTTACCACGGGGAGTGCTCTGAGGAGTTGTTCGGATTAATCCCAGCCGCCAAATTTCACGAACGCACATCGCGGCAGAACTCCCAATACCATACACACCATCTGGATGAGTGGCGGTCCACCACTGTGCGATTTAGGAGATGTTTTCTTCCTCGCACAACTTCCTTGTGGAATAGTTTACCACCAGCGATTTTTCCGGACCGATACGACTTAGGGACCTTCAAGAAAAGAGCCTACTCCTTTTTAAAAGGCCGGCAACGCATCTGCAATTCCTCTGGTTCCCCTGGTGTTGCAGTTGTTCATGGGCGGCGGTAGTCACTTACCATCAGGTGAGCCGCATGCTCGTTTGCCCCATCTCCTATAAAAAAAAAATGAGAAAAAATTAAAGAAAAAAAAATTTGTTTCCTAAACAATTATTAAACGTCTAATTTTACGTACAATAAAGCACCAGAACGCAATTTCATAAACTGGGTTAATAAATTCATAGACTCAATTCCGAAATGGTACACGGGATTTTTTTTGGGTTACTATTATATTATATCCACGTCCCAAGGGGTACTATTATATTATATCTATGACACAACACCGTCAATAATAATACACGTCGTATTATCGACGGTGGTGTGTCTTTCCCAGTGTAGTAGTGTTGGGAGAAGTGGCGCTGGGATTAGTGATAACGGAGACAGTGCAAGCAATTGAGGGAGGGCGGGAGGTGCTCTTCATACTAGAATAGAATAGAATAATTTTTTATTCAATATAGATTACATGTGTAATTCTTATTGAAAGTCATTTTTTACTTTACCACTGGTTCGAAAAAAAAACCTCTGTCCTGGGAAGAACCAGCAAGAAACCCAGCTGTACTTTTTTTTAAAGTAAATTTTACATTAATGGTTGTACAAAATATTTAAGTACAAAATTTATTTTAGAAACTGCTTGGAAGCGATCACCTCATTCCCAGGGGTTATTATCAACCATGTATTCATTTATACTATAATAACCCTTTTTATACAGTTTCAGCTTAACAAAACATTTAAACTTGGTAATAGAGAGAGCCTGTACACTTTCCGGGACCTTGTTGTAATAGCGTATACATTGCCCCAAGAATGAATTACTGACTCTGTGGAGTCGAGAAACTGGTATCACTAGCTTGTGTTTGTTCTTAGCGTTTACAGAATGTATATCACGTTTTTTACTAAAACTACCTTTGTTTTTGTGAACATACATTAAATTTTCGTAAATATACTGAAAGGCCAAATTTAATTTATTATTTTCTTTAAATTTATATCTAAGAGACTCTCTCGGCTTTAGGTTGTAAATAGCTCTAATAGCCATCTTCTGTAAAACAAAAATAGTTTCTGAATCACCCGCATTTCCCCATAGCAAAATCCCATAAGACATTATGCTATGGAAATAACTGAAATAAACTAATCTAGCTATCTCGACACTAGTGAGACCTCTAATCTTTTTTACAGCATAGGCTGCAGAACTTAGTCTGCTTGCTAGTTTGGATATATGGGGGCCCCACTGAAGCTTTACGTCGAGAGTGATGCCAAGAAAAACAGTGGATTCAACAGGGCTCAGTTCTTCCCCATTTGAAAACACATTGGTACCCAGATTTTTAGCATTCGTTGTTGTAAATTTAATACATTTAGTTTTATTTCCGTTTAAATGTAGATTATTAACGTTAAGCCAATGCACTAATTTTGATATAGCATTATTCACTTCGTCACATTTATATGATTGACGTTTAAGTTTAAAAATCAAGGAAGTATCATCAGCAAATAATACTATATCATGATTATCCCCTACAAGGGAAGGTAAGTTATTAATATATACTAGAAATAGGAATGGGCCGAGAATCGAGCTCTGAGGGACACCCATTAGTAGTGGTGATCCGGAAGAAATTTTACCATTGATAATAACTTTCTGCATTCTATTACTTAAATATGAAATAATAAGTTTAAGCGCTGTGTTCTTGACACCAGGTAGGACACATCATTTTATTTTATTACGCGTATCTTAACTAATTAATTTTTAACATCTTTAAAAAATAATGTCCCAACTGCGTTACTGACCTAGCATGTCGTAAAATGTGGCTAATGGGTTATTGGTTTTGTGATTGTTTATGTGATGGGCTAGCCACCTGTCACTTCTGTGACTATTTGTCATCTGAACCACTTAATAATTTGAAATAATTTGCTAGCATCTATCTTTCCTGGAATATAACTAATTTTACGGATTTTATCGCGTTTAATTTTAACTTCTTCTATATTTCCTTCTGATTATAACGTGGGTTTATTAAAGCAAGAATGAATAGGATTTGTTAAGCTAAGTCAGTGCGGCCATCTTTTACACTATTACTTGTCTAACTTAAACACTTTTGTATTCACTTAATGACACATATTTTAACTTCTTTTGACTTAAATAACAAATTTTAAATTCAGTTTAATTACGGAGCTAATGTGTTTAAACCGCACGCAGCGCCCTCTCTCTAATCACTGGCTTATAAAAGTTAAAATCTTTTTCTTGTCTAAGCGTGGTCTTAGTTGTTGCTCTTTGGCCTCTGCCTAATCAGGTATTACAGGCCATGCACTATTAGCAAGTCATGGTGGCTGACTCAGCCTCATAAAACAAGAGTCCAGATTATAAATTTAAATATAGTTATTGAACGAATCTTCAGATTTCTATTAATACCAAAATAATATCACACTAACAATCCTAACCTCCATCTGCAAGTCATAGCTCCAAGAGACTTAAAGTGATCGTTCATATGTTATCTAAAACTTTAGACGCCTAGAAATTTAACTGTCACTTTTGCTAAGCTCGCTTCAATTTATTGGAGGAAATTTACGAAAAAATATTACTCGGCTGACTAAATCGTGTGATACAGAAAACGCACCATTACAAATGAACTACATTGTATGTGATAATGTAATATACAAAGTATTTAATACTGGCCAGAGTAAATATATTTCCACAAATCGTAGTACCTAACAAATTAATAATATATCACAAGGTAAAAATATACTTTATTAAAAAAAATACAACGCGAAATTCATCTATTATTTTTAAAAGATAACTATTCTTCCCCAGAAAAGATGTTTGGTGATGAAGTTATGATCAATACTAACATGGGCACTTTGCTTATAAGGAATAGATTTTTTCAAATAAAGTACATTTACTTAAAATTTTATGGAAAGGGTAAATCTATATTTTTTGAAATTTAAGGGCCCATTTATTCCGTTCGTAAATTTATAGAGATTTTAGTAGTTTTTTAGACTATTTATTTTGAATGTACGATATTTAGATTTTTATTGATGTCGATATCACTTTTTAGATATCGATGGAAATTGACAGCGTCGACAAATCAAAGTAGCGCAATGGTTGAATTCTTCGCTTCATCTCTTTCTCGCGGCTGGGAATGGTAGACTTGTTCAAGTTATTAAAATAGTTTAACTTTTCGATTCCGATTGCGTTTGCCTAAGTTTGCTTGAAAGTGCGTGACACACCGTCTCCTCAAATTGCGCAAAATATATCAATGATAAAAAAGAGTGATATAGGAGTATATTTTTCTATCTTTAACTCCGTAACTCAGTTCATAATTGATGACCATATACGAAACCTGTTGGTGGCTATCATGAGTTAATTTGAAAAAAGGGAGGAGGCGAATATTACTTTAGATGTTTGGATTCTAGTTTCAGAGAATGTTAACCCATATCTGTTTGTTACGACTTCGTTGTTTGGTTGGATAGTGAATTTTAAATCAAGATAGGTTTGTAGTTGACTGCAAAAATCAAATCGATTTCATCCAATTTTTGAATCGTACTGTACTGATTTTAGATGTAATTTGATACATCGGACTTATGCCTATAAGCTTAGCCTACTACTCCTGACGGTCCCCGAAAATAATAAAATAGAAAAGAGAAAAGTGGAAAAGATTGTTGCTATTGACAGTTAGCCTGTTTAGATTTGTAATATTTATGCCGGAAGCCATATTATTTATATTATATAATCAATATTTTATAAAATAATTCATTAATTTATTTTTCTCTTTAATTATATTAATAACATTAAGAATTTTATTCCTCGTGAATTTTTCGTCTCGTTATCTGTAGGATTTTATTCCACATTTAAAAGTTATTGAGTCATCAAAACTGACGATCCACCTCAGAATTGATAAGTCAATTATTTTAGCCTTCAAAAATTTTTTTTATTAAAAAAATTATATAAAGCGAAACAATGAAGCGTCAGTAGCCTAATGGCAGGGCGCGGACCGCGAGCTCGAAAGGTCGTGGGTTTGAATCCGCCATTCGACTACTGTCGTGAACGACTCCTAACACAAGCATTTTAAGATTACCAGAAGTGGTTAAAGGGAATATTAGTAATGTTTAATAGCATTACTAGTATTTAAAAAAAAGAGAGATTCTTCTCAAGTGCAAATGACATGTTTTAGGAGAAGTTACGATCATTGTTTGCTCTTTGTTGCAAAGGTTATTTACTAGTCTACAGTTATAAAAATAAAATGTCACAAGAAGAACAAAAAATTTTATGTTTGTAGCTAATACTTTGGAAAAAACAAGTCGTCGGGGCAATAGAAGTAACATGTAGATAAATACGTATCGTAAGCAAATAAGTGCGTGCGTGCGCGCCATTTCTAGCAAAAGTGACTTGAGAGCCACTTGTTGAAATTAGCCGTAGTAGGTCAGGGACTAAGCATTTGCCGTAAATTTCACAGTACGCGTGCCACCCGGGTTCAATACCCACATTGATGCCAAATACCTATATATCCGAACTTCGATACGGCTCATGTTGATGAGAGGGTGTTTTATTCCACGAATTCACTTAAAATGAAACACCTACAACTTTGTAATGACAATTTGTAACGCGATTTATGGATGCTCCAGTTTACTGTCAAGTTTGCAGCGCTCTTGCGGCGTCCGGTAAATTTGACGGTGTATGGCTATCAGTGTACATTGGCTATCTATATTTAACTATTATTGTTATTATGGGGTATTTATATAGTATTCTCATCTGGTTGGGCTGAATAAATATTTTAAAGGAAATAATAAATAAACATAAATATATATTTAATATACTAACATAAATATTTAAATAATACATAAATAAATAAATAATACATAAATAAATAAAAACCCAACCAGATGGAAACCCTCGGCAGGGGAGACCAAACGGCCGAGGGTTAGGGGGAAAGGGAGAGAAACCGGCGGACGATGCGGGTGGTATCGAGGAGCACCGCCTTCTGCATTTGAGCTTGGAGCGGTCCGTCACGGAGTCCCAGTCGCCTCAGATGACCCGAGAGGCTGAATGGGATTAACCCGTTCGCAGAGACGACTACAGGTATAATTTCGGTCGGCAGTCCACCCCACATGTCGGTCACCTCGTGAGCCAGGTCCAGATATTTTGTTCGCTTATCTGTTTCGGCTTTCACGAGGTTCTCGTCATATGGAATGGTGATATCGACCAAAAATATCCTTGACTGTGCCCGGTCCATCAGCACAATATCAGGCTTATTCGCAAGAATAGTCCTGTCTGTGATGATCGCCCGGTCCCAGTAGAGCCTGGCGCGATCATTTTCGAGCACGGCGTCCGGCAAGTACTTGTAATACGGCAATTTCCGGTCCACGAGACCGTATTTCAGAGCGAGCTTCCGGGGGAAAAATCTGGCTACTAAGTTGTGCCTGTGCAAGTACTCAGAGTTAGAAAGCGCCGAACAACCGGAGATGACATGCCTAAGTGACTCACCGGGATGGCGACAAGCTCGACAGATGTCGACGGCGCCATCCTTAGGATGTATCTCCGATAATTGTTGGTCTTAATAACCTGATCCTGTATCGCACAGACAAAACCCTCGGTTTCCCAAAGAGGTCAACGAAACGTAGCCAGTGGAGGAGGCGACTGTGTCACGAAAGGCTCATGTAGACCTTGTAGAACCTCCCGTGGAGCTCCTTCTCCTTCCATACGGTCTCCCGGTCGGAAATGCACTGTACTGCTGGGTCTTGCCATTGCTCGTTGGCTAAGGATAGAGGAGTAAGCCCTTTATCACACGAAATGACGTCCCTGTAGAATGGATCATCCAATCTCGGCAGAAAGTAATTACGGAGGCTGCACACTTCGCGATTATGCATGGTGAGAGCGCTCAAAAAGCCGCGCCCACCATGTTTCCGCGGCAAGTACAGCCTCATTACTGACGATCTCGGGTGATGCATCCTGTGTGACGTCATAACAGTGCGGACTTTTCTACCCAGAGCGTTCTGTTCGGTCTGAGTCCACCTGAGCATGCCGAAGGTATTTATGAGGACAGGCATGATCCAACCGTTATATGCGTGTGTCTTATTCACACCCGACAAAAGACTGTTGAGCACTTTTGTCAAGCGTGCATAAAACACATCGCAAACTGACTGTTCCATATCCGCCTCATCGATACCTATGTTCTGCGACATACCCATGTATCGGTATGTTTCAGCCTGGGAAAGGGTCCTTATGTTGATGGGCATAGATAAGTCTATGCCCTCAGAGTTAGCAACCCTACCCCTTTCGACATGGAGGACCGCACACTTATCCGTTCCCAGCTCCATTCTAATAGAATTGCTAAAATCACAAGTGATGTTTAACAATTCCACAAGATGTGAGCGACTGGAGGCGAATAACTTGAGATCATCCATATAGAAAAAGTGGATCACTTTTGTACCTCCTTTCCGAAGCTGAAATCCTCCCAGAACCCTCCAGTAGGGTACTGAGAGGGTTTAGAGAGAGGCAGAACCAGATTGGACTCAGACAATCGCCCTGGAAGATACCCCTTCTTATCCTTATGTGGTTCTCCGCAGCCGTCATCCGTTCGCCTAGATGACAAAGGATCGTACTCCACTGCTCCATACACTGCCCGAGGAAGTCTCTAACTGTACAGTCAACCTTGTACAGCTCGAGGACCCTCTTCAGCCTTATTGTTATTATTATTATGGTACTTTAGATTCGGCGGGATATATCACAAAAACGTTAAACTTAATTTATTTTAATTTACCTCGTATTACATTTCTTTTAATTTTTATTTACTCTAATGTGGTTTACGCCTGGAAAAAGATTATTCTAAGAAGTCCATACCTCCTTTAGATTTCACTGGTTTTGATTTGACTAGGAGTTAATTAATTAAAATCGTCTTTATTTGTCAGATAAAACGATTTCAAACGAATTTGAGAAGGCAGAGGTATAATAGGTTTATATTTAATTTGAATAAAAGGAAACAAAAAGTTTGTCTTATTAGGTGTTAAAAAAAATATATTTCGTAATTGAACAAAAACATGCTACAGTAATGTGAACTGGAACATGGAAGCCGGATGTCGATGGTGTGTTGGTGTTACTGGATGCTACTTCATCAGAATCATCATCATCAATGCGAATGATAAATGTTTCCGTCATCAGGTTGACCACATGGTAATTTTTTCGGTATTCTTCCTCAATACATTTAACTTTACTGCACAATTTTCCCCATTCACCTTCTATTTACCTTTTCGTTCACTAGTTCAGTCATAAAACAATAGATATAAATAATTTTTCTTTCCTTCCTTTTTAAAAACATCGTCGCGCGTCGTGCATAGAAAGCTGTGTGTGCGACTGTATATTGGGAAACATCGCTTTTTCAAAGCGCGGCAAGAATGAGGAACCAATAGCGTGCGCGCACAATAATACTGGCGAGCATTCCCCCGTCGCGCCCCCTTCGTACCACGCGCTGCCGCCGCCCGGCCGACTGTGTGTCACCTCGCGTCAGCGCCAACATATGGGGAATTCCCCAAATTTACCTACTAAGATTTGTTTGCAAGCGACATAAGAATTAGAGGCGGCAATTACAATAAAACTTGCAAGTAATTTTTAATAGTTTTGACGTACCTGTTTTCTAATCAAAGTATTGGATGGATTAAAACGGAAAGTCAATAAAAGTAAAGTAAAATAATTATTTTTAGATTAATTAACTGTCGATCATAATTGCAATTGATTTTAACTATTAAATTATTCAATACCATTTTATTTCTATTTTCTTGTACAAAATCAAAGATAACCAAACCCAAGTAAGTACGTTTATTAATTTCAATATCATTTTGTAGTAACGAACTGCTTGTTTCGTCAGGGTACAATTGATTGTCTAATTGTATTAAAAAAATTACAACTATAACTTCTAAATTCCATATGAAAGACTAGTCGTAGGGATCATATGGAAACTAAACTTATAAAATAAAAGTTGGCAATGTCATAACATTTGACGGTCTGTGGGAATGTTCAAAGTGTTTACCGCAAGGACGTTAGTTAGGACGCAGTAGGCTTCAGTTTTGGCGGGATTTACTATTAATTTTAGTTTTTGAGACAGTTCCGCGTTGACTTTGGACACGCATGCGCGAGCGACAGTTCATTGGTTTTGTTTATTATTTTGTTATTACTTGATATTACGTACTTGTTATTACGTGTTATTCTTGTTGTTACGTTTTGTGTTTCTTTTTTGTTTTAATGTAAGTAAGTGCTCGTGAATACGGCAACATGTTAATGTGCCTTGGAGAATCTCATAAGGCCACGGAGGATCGGTAAGCTGTTTCATACCTAATTTTTTTAAATTACTTAGTACTGAACTGTCTGAAAAGGTACATAACTGAATACATCAGAATAATAAACATACCTACACAATGGATAAAAAAGCATGACTCTATCCTTGTTAACATTTTATTTAAGTATTTTTTTTCATTAGCGGGGAATCGAACCAGTTATTTGGTTTATTTAACCTATTTTTTTTAAATAACTTAGTACTGAACTGATCTCAATAGGTACATAACTGAATACATCAGAATAATAAAAATACCTACACAATGGAGAAAAAAGCATGACTCTATCCTTGTTAACATTTTATTTAAGTATTTTTTTTCATTAGCGGGGAATCGAACCAGTTATTTGGTTTATTTAACCTAATTTTTTTTAAATAACTTAGTACTGAACTTATCTGAATAGGTACATAACTGAATACATCAGAATAATAAATATACCTACACAATGGATAAAAAAGCATGACTCTAACCTTGTTAACATTTTATTTAAGTATTTTTTCATTAGCGGGGAACCAGTTATTTGGTTTATTTAACCTGTGAATTGAATTAAAGTGGCTACGTGGAGACAAGCACAGTGGCAAAATAGTAGGTTAAGTAGATAAGTTAGGTATTTAGACAAGTGTTGTAAATTATTAGGTATTGTGGTACCATCGCTAGTTGCGGGCCGCGCGAATTCGGCGTTCGCGCGTATATTGACCCTAAAATAACACGATGGAGCGTGAATAAAGCTAATAAAACGTTGTGAAAAGATGATTTTTTTTTTTCATCAGGATCGATTTTATATTTCACCCATCATCTAAGATATAGTTAGTACTGTCGTTTGTCTTCATTTATATATATATATATATATATATGTCTAAAACCCTCTCAGAAATGAGAGGAGGCCTGTGCCCAGCAGTGGGACGTATATAGGCTGTAACTTTACTTTTACTTTTATATATATAGATAGCGCAAAAGAGCAGATTCATAAATGAAAAATTGGTCAAGTACCTAGATATTATCAATACATTTAGTGACATTTACATATTGATTAGTGCTTTATGTAGAACATTTATATTATTAAATTGATATTATAAGAACTCATTGCTGCCTTTTTTGACTCCTTATAACTTTGGTTCAATTTGATCATATCCAAGGGACCGAGAAGCGATTTTTCCGCATGAAAGTGGCATAAGAAACCCTATATCCCATGACTGTCGCAAAATCCATCTATAGGAAATACCAGAAAGTGCCAAAATTAGCAAAACAGAAAACTTATGTTAAGTGAAACTTAGGTGTCCGTTTTTCTAAGAAATTAAAGGTGGTAGCTCTTTTTTGTCTAGGAGTTTCTCTGGGTAGGTACAACCCTCTTAAGTGTATTTGCCGCCAAATGGCAGTGCTTGTACTTCTATGTTCACATCTGAAAGATATAGAGAGCCAGTATAATTATAGAAAATAGTTCATACTTATTAACATTAATATTACTTTTGTTTGTTTGCAAAGGCGATATTTAGTTGTAAAATTAGTTTGATCACAATATGCATTTCAATTTATCGATAGAGAGAAATAGCTGGAATAGTGTTCCGTGATTTCAGTTATAGTCAATTTTTATAATGTCAATTAAGCCAAAGATTTGTTAAAATAGGATAATATTTTTTTCTTTTTTTTTAGAATAATGGCATGTTAAAATTCGCGGTATCAGTGAATTATTTTACAAAAGAAAAACACCAAGGCACTTAAGAATTAAGGCAAAATCTCCCTACAACGGTAAAGGTCCAGCCGTGAAATTTTACGGGCTAATGAAGAAGACGAAGAAGATGAGTCCTTTATGTTCATGGTCACGGGGGACACTCCGCCGTGACCATGTGTGCCTGAAATATCGGGAATTTATAAAAGTTAATATTCAACTCGACAAAATTGAACACAATATTCTGTTTTTAATTTCAATGAAAAATCCATCTTTCGTAGAGACAGAATACCTTGAATTGAAAAATAAAGTGAAGTTAAATCTCTGTCGCGTTTACTTAAACTTTCCTGTTCACGTTACGAGCTCTTATATAAAACTCTTCGCTCACGAGGTAGTGCAATATTTTTCCAATGTACCGTTTATTTTGTATTTATAATACTAAATGCGTTTCAAATTGTTTTATTTTTTACCTATTATAAGCCAGTGTTTGACTACAATCCCACCTGTTGGTAATTGATGATGAAACCCTAGATGGTAAATCCCAGTGTCTTAGCGTAACAAGGTATGTGATTGCTGTGTCCCGCCGTTTTACCCGCGTATATTACGAGTCTAAGCCGCGCGACACCTTGCTTATAGAGGCGTTCACTGCTGGTTTCTCACGGTTCTCATCGGGTGCATAGGGTCATGCGTCATTCGCGCCCGAGCAGTGTTGAATTATTTTTATTTTTCATTGTCTATTTATCTTATCATCAACTGTGCGTCTAAATAGCATATTATAAAGAGCAAAGTTTTAATGATGAATTAACTTTCGTTCGTAAGTCATGCCATAAGATTAATATGGCATGCCTAATAAAAACGCTCATAGATCACTTTTTAATTTTCAATATTTTTTTGTCACAAAATGCCTTATAGTGGCTTACGTATAAGAAATACGCTTATGATATCATGGACTTTTTTTAAATAGAGTAAAGATCATATTTTGTAGAATATTGTATTTATGTATCACCAACCATTACGCCAGCGCACTTGGATAAAGCAGTTCTGTTAAGAGGCAATTTGAGCACCAGCCCTGTTGACGCGAAAACGCTATATTATAAACCTTTCTTTTCAAATGGTGTGCAATCCCTTACTTTCTATATCCTAACCCATATAAATTATTCCTTTATATTATTAATTCCCTATACTTATCGTTGAAGAAAAGGAACGTAATGCAGTGTTGATTCTAACGAAGAGAATCGACGCCAACGCCACGCATTCAGTACGCAAGAAAGTGTAAAGACCCGTGACGCAATTGGCATGCCTCTCACAAATAAATCAATTTTTAATTAAGTGTATCGCTTTGGCGTAGCATAGCCCATTTTTAACTTTTATTATTGTTATTCATATTGAACTCCGGTCGTATAAGTAATTTTGTTGGGATAGTCAAACAGAAGATATAAGGGTGTTACACGAAAATTAAAGGCAATTTATTTAAATAAAGGTATGAATTCACTAAATAAATGATTGCGTGTGTAATCACCACACGGTGGTAACGTAAGAGAAACTTAGAGAACCCGTCTGAGAGAACCCAGTACCCTGTTTAATCGCATGGGTTACTTATCTATTTGCTAGATGGCTATATAATAATCTCGTATAAATCGTAGACAAAACAATTACTGACCAGTGACGGAGATCGGAATCAAAAGTGCTAGAACTCTGGTACTGTGATCGTCAATCTACCTGCAACTGTGGCGATAACAACAACACAGCTTTCTTAAAAATAAAATAACTTTATTCCTACAACAGGTGACACCAATGTAAATAAAAGCTAACTACAAAATACTGAGAAGAATAAAATAATTTCCACATAATTTTATAGCTACTGAAATCGGAGCTTCAATTCTCCAATACATTATGTTATATTAACAACTTCAGAAGCTATTAGTTTATGTGGAAATTATTTTATTATTATTTTTGTTTGAGTGGATTAAGCAATATCTCAGGCATAAGGTAACATCTCGAATGTCGTCTATGTCGAAAAACTTTATATTTTTTCCACACTTAGAAGTGAAATTTATGTGTTCAAATTTAAATGGGACTACCCTTGAGTTGTACGTATAGCCTATTTAATAAGAACAGAACCATTAAAATTGGTTTACAATTGGCGAAGATACCGTTACGCGATATCATCGTACAAAATACAGTCGATTTGAAAACCTCCTTCTTTTTTTAATTCTGCTAAAAAGGAGAAGATATTCATAATGTCAAAAAAGTATTTTCAAACACTTAAAAAAGTCTTTAAACCTGCGCTCTCATGTTCTATTATGTCTTCAGTTGAATTTTCCGCTT
Organism: Parnassius orleans; assembly: GCA_029286625.1. Taxonomy (NCBI): domain Eukaryota; kingdom Metazoa; phylum Arthropoda; class Insecta; order Lepidoptera; family Papilionidae; genus Parnassius; species Parnassius orleans. Next base: position 54,312 of record JAGSMP010000878.1, read on the forward strand.
TCGTGATCGGGTGATTTACTGAACATATAAAATTTTACGACCGTCTGTTTAAGCGCTTAAAAGGCAAAAGAAGCCCTTGTTATTTTAATCCTACGACTTTTTATGCGATAATTTTACTGTACAGTAAACAAAGAAATATATATTACAATACAATAGAATGATCTTATGAAGTAAGGTCTTAAGGAATATTGGCTGTATTAACGTGGAGGCTGTTTGCAGTTTTACGATTTAGTAGGAAAATATTGTGGGGAAACCTAGTCGAAACGAAAACGAAAACGGTCGATATTTCTAGGACGTATTATTAAGAAATTCGCGAACACACACTAGAGCAGCGGAGGGGATGGTTGGTTCGTTACTCCATAACCCTATTAGAAATGAGTATAGAATGAGAAGAATGAGATCTGTGCCCAGCTGTGATATATAATTAGTTTGTAACATTTATGTTATTTAATTATAGATGTAATTTTGCCTTTATAGGTACTTGACTATAGTTTGTTAAGAATACTCCAGTTGGTACTACTTTTATTGTAGTTAGGGGTACAAACATGCACACAGTCGACCTGATTAGTTAGTGGATGGCCTTGATTTTGATTTAAAATGCTGTTTCGTTGCTTCCTTTAGACTAAGATGAAATTCCTCGTTACTAGTAAAAAGAGTATTCGATTCTCTTCACTAACCTTACAAAACACTAGCTTTATGCTGCTATTTTAGGCTGGTTTCCTGATCTCCCTTGGTTTTTGTATTTAAAAAAACATTATGGTGGCAGCGACATGATTCGTCAGCCTTTGTGAATAACTAGGTGTTGTAAGAGGCAACTATGGGAAATGCCCGAAAGTTTTATAGCTTCCGATAGATAGCAGTATACCATCTCGTTAACACCAGAAGTAAAATATCCAGACCAGCAACGGGCAACAGCGTCAAAAGCAAATCTTCCCTACGACAGTAGTATATTTTATTTCTACTTCCAAATAGCAGTGCGTGCACTGATATGTTCTGGTCTGAAGAATGTAGAGAGCCAGTATAATAACAGGCTGTGAGGCATTTCTACTTTGTCCTCAGAGGTGACAACGCATCTGTAGCCTTTTATATTTGAAGTTGGTTGCAGATGTCTAAGGGCTGCAACAGCCACTTACCTCAGGTGACTGCTGCAGCCCTTAGACAGGTGGACTTTAAGTACCCTTGTTACTTCCATTTTTTTTTTCAGAAGTGGACTTTTACATTCTACAGGCTGATGATGAAGAAGAAGATGTAAGAATTCACCGTTATATTATATATTTTTGCACATTATGAAAGCTAAAAGCTAAATTGGCTAGGCTTAAATTAAAGTAGTCGACATATATTTTTAGTGTGCAATTCAATCACATACATGAGTCATCTTGATAATATATGCTTATATTTATATTTTTCTGTGTTTTTAGTATGAGAAGTAGAATATACATGAAATAGAAACCATCTCTTGAATTATTGCAAACTGTATGCTCAGCTTTTCTTTTATAAAATGCCACTCCGTTTTATCAATTTATAAAGTAGCTTATATAAATTGACGGCTCCGTGGCGAAGTGTCTTGCATTGAATTGCGGCGCTGAGGGCAACGGTTTCGAATCCCGCACCGAACAAGTATAATATGTATGCCTACAAATAATTGTTCCAGGTCCTATATGTATATCCTTGTACAATTTATGTTTGTAAACTGCCTCCACGATATAGTAGACGAGAGTCCTAGAGTGAGGGTATCATTTTCTTAAAAAAAGATAAAAAAGGAGAAATTAAAAGATTCAGTTTTCTCATAGTATATTTTGTTTGTACAAAACTGAGTAAACATAAAAGTATTATATTACCGTATGGCCTACTGGTCAGAATAACCTGGCTATTACGTCAAGTAAATATTTTGGTGTTCATGTACGAGTATTTCATACACAATACTAAAATTAGTATTGTGTATATTTAATGTATCATTAGTAAATACTGATGATACGTTTGGAAGCAGATATAAAAAAAATTAAACTAGAAAATAGCTTTTTTCTTTTAATAGCAAAAATATTAATGCATATAAGATTGCACAAAAACATATAATAAAAGGGTATATTCTGTGTTTTTTTTAAATTGGGACAACCTGAAAGATTTGTCGGGTTTTGTGAATAAAATTAAATTAAAAGATTTTTTTAAATTATTTTCGTGGTTTTGATCAAGAGATAAACATCTACATCATCTGTCTAATATTCAAATGTGATGTGATGGCAAAATTTGTTTAACTGCCACTGTAACCTGTCCATGTTTTGATTTGCATATTGAAACATGTTTTTTTACATATTTCCTGAGACTTATTTTGATCCATCCATCCATTACAGTCTATAAAAGTCCACTGCTGAACATAATCCTCTCTCATGGATTGCCTCATAGAGCGGATTATAACATGGTTGCCACTCTCTAATATTATTTTGGTTTTTATCAGGAAGATCCTGCTGCCCATCTTCTTAGGGAAACTAAAACTCTACGACTTACAACATCAGCTGGGTGATATGGGAAGTTTAATAATTTATCATATTATATTAACCTTGTAAATTAAAGTTTTTGTGAAATTATGAGTAAATATAAATTTGAATCAACTTTTAAAATTATTAAGCTAACATTTCTCGACGGAGCAAAATTAACGACCCTTCTTTTGCCTTTTACATTTTCGCTTTGTTTTCAATTTATCGTATGATTAATTTAACTCAGCAATTGAATAATACTAAGTTAAAAAAAATGGTTATTTTTTTTAACTTGCTTATCAACCTGGCTATTGTCGAAATATCGCTAATGTAATAGGTTGGAGGTAGGATATGATGCAATATTCGACACAAGGGGACTATTACAACAAAATTAAATCTAAAATTCATTAATTTCTCCAATAGTACCAATGCTGGCTGGCCTGCAATCGATAGTAAGGTATTCTCTTATGGTACTAATAGCCCAGAGCAATATGGCGTCCTTATTGAAAGTATTTATTTAAAAAAATCTACTTGTGACATACATTTTCTTTGAATCATACATAATAGAGGTATCTAAATCTTTAAATTTGTTCTTAATAATAATAATTTAAAATTAAAAATTTTGTACAACAGACTTCAATATAAATTATTAAGAATAACTCAAAAACTATTGGTCAGACATTGATCAAATTTATATGGGACTACATGATAAGCACCAGCTTTCAAATAAAAAAGAATCATAGAAATCGGTCCCCCCCCCGAAAAAAGTTATGAGGTAATACACATAAAAAAACAGTCGTATTGAGTACCTCCTCCATTTTGAAGTCGGTAGAAAAGAACGAAATTTTCTGGATATCGTAAGATCTATAGGAAATACCTGAAAGATCTAATCTATCTTAATATCGCAAGATATACTTCCGATAAATAGCGGTATGTCACAAGTAGAATTATAAAGAATTATAAGTAAGCAATCTCGTTTTCATCAGACGTAAAATATCCAAAACACCGGAGAGACCAATTCCAGCAGCGAACATTTATGGACTGATGAACTAAATTTATTTCTTTACTTTTATCGGCACAGAATTTTTCTCGGTACAATAAAACAAATTTAAGATTCAATTTACGTTCTGTACAATTCGACATACGGAAAATTTAATTTAACTCAGTGATTGGCTTCTTCAGTCCCTGTGTAATTTACACAGTTACCGGATAATGCACGGTGACATTTATAAATATAAAACGAAAATATTTACATTGAATGAAATCAAGTAAATGCATTTTCTCACATTTAATTTTAACTCATTTCTACATTTCTACATTTCGAATGCTATCCCCTTGACCATGGCTGATGGTGAAAGTACTCAAAATGTCGGGAATCAACCATAAGCTTAAATTAAACGCAACAAAATCCGTAAACTATTTATATTCAATATGTAGTGTATTCGCGTGGAATAAAATCATTATATATTAAAACTTTTTTTTTTTATAGAATGGGGTGACAAACGACCACACAGACCACCTGATGGTAAGTGGATGCAGTGGCCCATAGACATCTACATTTATCTTCGATTAAGAATCAAAATGCAAATGCGTTGTCACCCTTGAGGACTACGATGGAATGCCTCGTTTCCAGTAAAAAGGGTCTCCGGTTCTCTACACTCACCACACGAAACACAGTATATATATATATATATATATATATATATATATATATATATATATATATATATATATATATATATATATATATATATAATATATATTAAAATTAGTAATTTTGAAAAAATGTATCTTTTAGTTGAGACGTAATTGATTTATTTATTGTTTTATTAAAATAAAAATGGGAATACGGGAAAGTAAATAATTTTTGCCAACTCTTTTCACAATTAGTAAAAAAAATGAATAGTGCATGACAATGCTTTAGCAAGTTGCATCCTTGCACCTCTGGAAATGTTTTTAACCACTGGTAAATATAATTGTACAAGTGTTCCTAAAAAAGTGAAAAATTTGTGTCATTAGAGATATTATTATTTATAAAGTTATGAATTTTGCCGAAATACTTTTACTAGGCATCGTTTAATATGTATATTTAATCCCCTTTTACCTTTAAACAGCCTATCGTCGGTACAATTTTGACACCGTAGGAAATCCGGCTGTGAATGTACCGGAGCGCCGATATTCATTAAAAATTTAAAAAAAAATTAAATAATGTAAACAGATCTCTACAGCACTCAAAAGTCTCTATATTATATAACTTCATATTGACGTGTTGTACTTGCATCTTTCCTGTTCAAAAATATCTTATCTGTTTTTAAATATATTCTAGAGCTTTAATTTATATTCCATAGTAATGTCAATATTTTCTTCAGTATTTGACTGAGCAGTGAGTCCACAGTCCATACAGTATCATCAGTATCTGACTCAACTTGAGGAACATATGACAAACGCACTTCAAGTACTCCTTCTATGCCTTCAGTTGAGCCACTCCGTTTTTAGTAACACTAATACTCCGATCTACTGAAACGATTCTAATTAATCATTTCGTCTTACTATGGAACTGTACTCTCCGTGGATTGATTTTAGCTTTAATGTACTTTTTTGCTACGCTATACGCTGAAATATCCTACTCCTGATACACCGTATTCGTCTCATTCTCTCGAAGCTTAGTTTTCTGAAGGTTTCACTTTTACCGCGTGTGAAATGCACATTGCTCATGTTTTTATTACTGTATTTGTGGTGTAAGTATACCATTAAACAACATTATTTTACATCATTTAATTACGATATCTGAGATTACATTAAAATGCATTATTGACTCAAATCCACTGTTATACAAATTCGTACCTACATTTCAAAATAATAATCATAACTTTTTATAAGTGGTAAAGCCATGCTGCAGCTATATTAATTGTATAGTTGTAGCACGAATGGGTCTGCTCGACCGGGGAAGGACCACGCTCTCACAGAATACCAGCGTGAAATAGCAGCTTAATGCCGCTGTGTTTCGTATGGTGAGTGTAGAGAACCGGAGACCCTTTTTACTGGAAAAGAGGCATTCTATCTTAGTCCTCACGGGTGACAACGCATCTGCATTTTTATTCGTAATCGAAGATAGATGTAGCTGTCTATGGGCTACAGCAATCACTTACCATCAGGTGGACTGTGTGCTCGATTGTCACCCTTATCTTATAAAAAAAATACTTTTGAACGAATGAACCAATTTTAATAAAACAAACACTAGAAGATACACTATATGATTTTGTAGGCAAAACTTTTGTAAAAATATGTTACTTTTGACGTGATACGTTCATAAACATACAGAAAGAAAGACATTTCCAAAAATGATAGAAATGTATTTAAGTACTTATTTTTAGTACCTCTTTGTCACAAAAATATACAATGTCAACCCGCAATTTACATTTTTATAATTTGTTAAAATAGATAGATAAAAGCGTCAATTAAGGCAAATTCAAAATTGAAGGAATCAATGAAAGCGGCTCCTGTAGCCCAACAGCAAAATTTTACGGGCTGAGAAAGAAGAAGAAAATGAAATAATTTGTAGGATATTCTCAAGTAAGACTAACGAATTTGAATCACGTAATTAGGGATATAATATTGTTACGAACTTGGGGTTCGAGACAATTAAAAACTGCCGAGTGAATTACCAAAATTGACACTTTAATTACAGAACACTAATTACAACTTAAGATCACTTAATAATAAAACACATTTGTACTACTGATCACTTAAGTTCGCAATTGTATTGCTTTGAAGTATTCGCTTGTATCGCCAATTCAATACTGCCTCGGTCGTGGTCTATACCGGCCTTATATAGGGCCTCAGATAGTTTCCAGAACCTTCTACTGTAGAAACATCTAGAATGTTCGAGTACATATCGGTCCCGAAATTTCTAGAAGGATCTTGACTCTCCTAGTTCTGCTACTCGATACTAGAGGGCGCTAGTGGTAACTAGTGTTGCCATGTACAAGACATTAATAGCAACGCGCAACAATAGTCTTGTATAGCTAGCCTTATGTTTGTGTATGTACTTAAAGTTCATCCCTGTTAGAACTTTAGACGGTACAACAAAAGTTTTAATGTGTACTTTAACACATTGTGATGCAAAATATTGCTATAACTTTACCTTTTAGAAAAGAAAAATGTAGATTTAATTATTTTGTTAACCACTGCTTTAAAAATTCGTTAACGAAAGTACAATTTTTAAACTTATATTTTGCAATAGCTAAACTGGATTATTCAAAGAGTAATAAATTAGACTTTATCGAGGACAAAAGCCATTAACGAACCACGTGTTCTCTTATCGTGATTCTAGTTAAAGTATTGCTATCCAAAGCACTATATGCTCGTGATAAAATTACATATTTATTGAATATATTATTTTATGACATTTCGTTATTCACTGCAGTATAAAACCTGTTTGCAAACTTAATGTACATAACATTTCTTTAATTTTCATTGATTTCAGTGAATATTTTCATAGATTTATTTCAAGGGAACCTTAGCTGTTAGTAGACCAACAGATAAAAATATTTTTTTATTTTTATCTAAATAATGTTTGCCTTGTCTATGTTTATATCTTTATGTAACATTATTTTACATCATTTAATATACAATGTTTTACAAATATACAATATTAAAAAACTAAAATAAAAAAACTATAACTAATAACTTAATTATCATACAGTCCTACTCCTCGCGGTATCGTGCCAAGAACGCTGGCTGCGTTTCCTCGCTAAATGGCTATATTTAGTATTTGAGCGAGAAAATAACCAGCCCTCTTATCACCAGCAGCAACAACCAGTCGCGACTCGAGTTCCTTTGGGAACTTCACCGCACGTGGACCTCAAGGACCCATAGTCTCTACAGCAAATGGCACAAATATGTAGTCGTGTCTCAGAGAGTCATATTTCTGCCACTTACTCAGTTCAGCTGCCTCTGATACCGCCCCGGCTCTAAACGAGGTACCCCTGAGATGAGACGCCGCCAAAGTGTCTACGCAAGTAGCATCCCACACTAGGGCTTTACCTCTCTCCCAAGGGACTAACGTCATACCGTCGGGTCTCCTGCAATCGTCTCTAAATATTCCACAAAGCTCTTAAACCGAGGGAAGATTTATAGAGACAAGAACCCTTCGGATGACATCGTTCAAAGAACCGTACCGTGAAAACCTACCTTGAATAAAACAAATTCACCAGATTTTAGGGTGTTTCGTTTAGAATTCTCCACATTTGTAAATAAATTATGAATACATAAACACTCACGCCTGTCACCCAGAGGGGTAGGCAGAGACTATGTACTTCCATTTGGCACGATCCTGACACACCTCTCTCGCTTCCTCCACATCCATATAACTACGCATACACACGCTCGTCGTTTAAAGGTACTCTTAATGTGGCCCATTTTCAATATATTGCCAATTTGGTCGATAAACTTTCGCCTAGGGCGTCCCTTCTCGACTCTGCCGTTCACCTCTGCAACATAAATTTTCTTTATCACTCTTTCCACATTCGTTCTTTCTACATGACCAAACCAACGAAGCATTCCTTTCTTAATCCTGGTCACAACCTCATCTTGCAAACCACACTCTTCTCTTATCACACAATTTCCACCAATGCACAAAAAACTTTTTGGTTTTTGGCCAAAAACTTCTCCGCGATCATGCGCATGGAAAAGACCTGATCCGTACACCTCTTTCTAGATTCCACTTGCACATCCCAAACTTTTCCATCAGTTTCTTTCATAACTCTTTCAATTAGTACCTTAGCATACAATTTTCGCACAATGCTAAGAAGGCTGATACCACGGTAGTTTTACAGTCCTGCTGCGATTCCTTGCCTTATATATTGGGAATATCACGGCTTTGCACCAGTCTCCCGGTACCCGCTTAAGTTCCCAACATAAATTAAACAAGGTGTACAGCAGGTATGCCACCACTCCCTCTCCTAAATAGTTAAACTTGAAATTAAAATAATAAAATAAAAATAAAATTGATTTATTTCAGATATTTGTCCATATTGTTAGTAGCATAAAAAAGAGATCTTACAAACTATGTTAGTAACATTCTTGGAAAAGATTTATTCTAATTTAAATATCTGACTGCACTGCGCGACACCCCTGCAACATGTGTGTGAGCGTACACCCAATGCCGCAGTATCGGGCAGTCAGGCTTTTCACTGACAACTCTGAGAATGGTGTTGGCACTCCCCCGCACCGTACGCAGGAGGGATGCGATTCGCTTGCGCACTACGGTGTAAAACCTATCAGTGTGCGCCAGCGCGAACATCCCTGATGCACTGCCTAGTAACCTGGAAGCCCCAACAACATCCTCAGACCATTATTATATTGTACTCGGAGAGCGTTGATAGCCTCCCGCGTGTAGTTGACCCATAGATTGCACATATAAAGTGTTTAGCAGTACGCCTTATACAGTGTTATTTTCACGAGCCAACATGTTGCAGCGGACTGCCGTCGCCCTCCTTTCCCTTTCAATATCCTTGTCATCCTTCAAGTCCTCGTTAACCACGTGACCGAGATACTTGAAGGATGGCACCCTTACAAGTTCGCTAGCGTTTAGCTTGACAGGCGGTACATACATCACCTTACGTGTCCTAGCTTTAAAAACCATCAACTCGCTTTTCCTAACATTATACAAGAGGTCATGGGAATTCACATACTCCTCGCATATCGAGATCAGCCTTCTTAGAGCAGTAACTGACGGACTCAGCAACACCATGTCGTTCGCGTAACTGATGCTGTTTACACAGTGACCATCAATGAAACAGCCGACACTGGCACTGCTAAGCTCAACAATCAAATCATCTACATACAAGTTAAAAAGTGTCGGGGAGGTCAAGCCACCCTGCCTCACCCCACACTCCAACCCGTACGCATCAGAAAGCTGATCTAACCATTTGACTTGGTTAGTCTGGTGGCCATACCAATATTTAAGAATATTTATAATCTCACCAGGCACCACCTTTTTTTAAAAGTGAGGCAATGGCAGAGCGCTAAGCCGTAAAAGGCTTTCTAAAAATAGGTTTTTTTTTCAACTTTTTTTTATAAACTATTTTCAAACATCACTTTAACATGTAACTCAAGCATAGCAAATTAATTTTCTTTTCCTGCAAAAATGCAATGCACATTTTGGAAGAATGCAAAGTTGTCCGCTTTTTAAAACTAATAGATATCATTCCATTTCTTATCCATGAAAAAGGTTAGTCTCGTTGGGGTTAAACGTGATGTTGATTAATGAGGTGAATTACTTCTAGTTGAGTAAGCCAACATTTCGTACCAGACCTATTTATTTCTCATTTAATATATTTTTACGCGATGGCAGTTAGTAACAAAAAGAAACAATAAAAACGATTGTATCTCATTGAAAGCATGTGTGGCAAAAAAAATTCCATTGAAAACAAGATGCTGATAATATTCAAAGATATACTGGTTTCAGACAGCTTCGGTAAGTTTTCTTTCGGAGTTTTTATACATGGTAGAGCCACGCTGCAGCTATTATGGTTGTGGCACGAATGGATCGGCCCGACTGGGGTAGGATGACGTTCTCACAGAATACCAGCGTAAAATAACATTAGCTTACTGCTGCTGTGTTTCGAAAAGTTAGTGTAGACAATCGGGGACCCTTTTCATTCGAATCGACGCATTCCATCTTAGTCCTCGAGTGCGACAAGGGTGACAATGTATTTTGATTCTTAATCGAGGATGGATGTAGGTGTCTATGGATCACAGCCTGACAGCATCCAATTACCATTAGATGGATTGGGTGCTCATTCCAGTATTCAATTTAAAAAGCAATGTCATGTCGCACCTATGACTCCGCTTTCTGATGCTGGCCTGAATATATAAATTTGGCATCAGCAAGACAGCGTCATCTATCGGAAACAACAAGATCTAGGAAGAAATTATCTTTAATGTATGTATGACATTCACTTTCCGTGAAGGTTAACACTGGTTATCACATAATCGCAAAATTATTTGAGTGTTGAAGGTTACACAAATTATATTAAATTAAAAAAAATATAATATATAATTTGTATATACTTTAGTGTCCAAATTGTCGTTTTAAAAATAAGATATATGTGTTTCAAATATTTGATTTAACAATTCGATGTAATATTAATATCATACCAATTTTGTGAAGGTTACAAGAGTGTGATTTTTAATAAATTCTGAGTTATAATTAGGAGTGTAACTAAATTTTAATAACTTAAACTGTACAATAAATGAATATCATCATCATAATCATCATTACAGCCCTTCACAAGTCCACTGCTGAACATAGGCCTCCCCCAAGGAATGCCACAAAGCACGGTCCCGAGCCAACTGCACCCATTGACTTCCTGCATGTCTTACCAGGTCGTCACTCCATCTAGTGGGGGGACGCCCTACACTTCGCCTGTCGATACGACCACGCAGATAAATGAATATGCATAACGTTAATTGACAATTTGATGTTCAAGTGATACTCATCAATCTCACGTAACGGACAGTGTTTCAATTTTTATTTCAGACAATAACTCATATTGTGTGAAAAAAAATTCAAAGAAATGCGAGCTGCATAAAGCCTTGTACGGACTAATCGTTCCAATGTACGCGTAATCTAGGTATGTTGAATAGGCGTACAGGTGGATACGCGTACAGGGCACCTTTATGCGTTGCGGGATTATGAACGTGTGGTGGTGAAAAGTCGCGAGTCGGCCAACCAGTATCCGTCATTTATCGGAACACAGCTGTCGTGTGCACCACCACTACGGCACTTCTCATTGTGCAACACATTATAAATAAGAAAAAGAAAAGTTGCAGGGAACGTGATCGCCATGTTTGCAGTACAAATTGAGCGTTCGCATCCGCTTTGACGCGCAACCAAACGCCGACTGACGACGACTCCCCGCGAGTAGACACGCGTGCTCATTGCTCAAATTGCATACGCATTGCTGCAGGTACGGACTAGCGTTCCTGTGTACGCGTAACCGACAACGCGTACATTGAAACGCTTAGTCCGTACAAGGCTTAATAATTTATCTTATTAATTATTCAAATTCAGGGTTACAATTATTACTATAGTGGGAGCGTTTCGATGAATCTGGGTCGACTAGCAGCCCTACTACATGATACTCGTAGATGATTGTCTTTTGAAGTTTTATAAACTTAGAATATTTGTTTTATTTTTCATGAAACTAAGACTTTATTACTTAATAAATGTAACAAAAAACGTATTTACTATAAACGTGCAAAAAAATTAACAATTCCTACGTAGTAAAGCAAGGCTACAACAATTATGGCTGTAAGTAGGATTGACCACGATGTACATAATCATATAATCGTAAATTTTAAATTAAACTTACGCATTGAACAGGATGAGAAAGACTCAGAATATATAAATCAGGTGTTCGAAGACAATGGAAAAACAAAATCTGGTAACAGAACTGGTGTTGGTAGTAATGAAGTAAAGGCATAAATATAAATGTGTATATATAAATTATATAAATTGCATTCATAAAAATAAAACGACAAAAACCCTTAACAGTACGTGTTGCGAGTGACCACTTATAGAACCGAAACCTTCTCCCTCACTGGTGTTGTAAGTTAAGGTTATTCTCAAAGTTTCTTTTGACAGAAATTCGAAACGAATATTTCCGCAGTAGAATCAGCGCATCAGTAAACTGAAGTAGCAAAGAGTCAGCCATATATAGTTCGTAGAATCACAGTTTTGAAAGAAAGGTTGAACGAAAATAGCAAGCTCGTACCAAAAAGCGCAGTGGGGAGCAGTTACTGCCTAACGATGCATGCGCCATTATGTCAGTAAGATTAGGGTATGATGGGGTTGACATATCTGCTCGGGACAAAAGACCCTAAATAAATAAAGAGAAAAAGTGGATAGATGTGGTTTATAATCGTTCTTTGAATATTCTTTACGGGAGATCTGTGTCTAGGAATAGACTAGTAATGAAATACAATGACAATTGTATTAAGAAAACTGGAGAAGAGCTACTTGGTTTTTTCACTATACTAGTCAATCAGTGATGACTTTTGAGTCAATTAAATCATAAGATAGTTTTAACGATCATTAAATTTTGTAAACAATATAAATTTCTACACAAAACTAAATGGACGCTATTTTTTAAATATACTGACAAGTTGACTACGTTTAGTAATTTCAGTCAACATTATGTATTTTTACCTGAGACTCAGGGGGTGCGCTTGCCTTAATAACGCGAGCAACCTCAGATTTTTTTCCCCGCCAGCACCAAAGGATATGAAAAATGCAATAATTTTAAGTGCTGATTTACCACATACTCGGTGGTGAACGAAAACTTGAGGAAACCATAGCAAAGTGAAATCCAGCAACACGTATTAGGGCAGCACGATTAATTTTTTAACTTACTCCAAAAACCCACACAAAAAGAAAAGAGGCCTGTGCCCAGCTCTTTTACTTTGTGTGTATTAGCGTTTTGCTGGCTTATTATTTGATATAATAGACAGTGTAACAGTGAAACCAGTTTTGTATTTACTTAAAGTTCATAAATGTGTGACAGTAAAAAGTAACTGTGAATGTTACAAAATAGCGAGGAAGCTTCCAAGGAATAATGCGGCTGAAATTACTCACTACGTGACTTCATACATGTCAGACAGGCACTGGTGTAGTTACTCTCTGTCGTGACCTCAAATAAAAGTATGTTGGGAAACGTCTCCGGAATACAACCTAAAGATTCCCTATTATGAACAAAACTTTTATACTAAAACTATTTTCTTGTTTAATATGAAAAATAGTATTTACGTGCTAAAATTTGCATTATGCTTATATTTATAAACTTTCCAAATGAAACAAAATTTTAATAACTTTTATAATCGCTTATAACTAGTAGGATAAATTCAAATTAAGTAATGCAGGATTTACCGTAATCGTAGCGCTTAGCAGGCGGATATACAATTTTAATAACAGGATCTCTTGTATTACAGTGCTCCTTAGGCTAATTATTTGTATTTTAATCGCACTCATTATCATCGTCAACAACTTAAAATCCACAATTCCTGTGACGTTTTATGGAAAATCGGTTAATTTGTCAATTTTCCATAATCGTAACGCTTGGCAGACGAGTTGACGATCGCATTACTAGATTTCTCTCACTTTTGACACAGTCGCCGATCTGGGTATTTTAAGTCTAAATAATTATAAAATTTAATATTCCCCTCGAAGATCTCCTTGATTGACTTTTAGCCACGACGCCAATTCCAGAATAATCAGTAGTTATCAGTTGCATGATGGATTTATTTATGAGTGTACAAGCAAATAAAAACGGCTAGATGCAATCTACTACTAAGCCTTAATCTATCAAACTCAAATAAATATGTTCATCTTTTTCTCTTTTTAAGACCCACTGCTGCCTTAGCGTAAATTGCCGGGATGATTTGTTCATACTAACTACGTGCAGGCGGATTGATAAGCGTAGAGCCTTTGCCGAGAAAGAGTATGAGAGACAGAGAGAGATACCCTCGTACTAATAATGCTGATCCACATCACCGTTCTGCGAAATTTGAGTTCAGCGATGAACTCTTCGCAAACAGACTATCGGTAGAGCCTCTTCCTATATCAGCAAAGTGCACTTTGTGCAGGCAAGATTAAACTTGGAGAACGTTTTGAAATATCGACTTTAATTTAATATTTGACTAAGAAGAGGAAAATTTATTTTTAAATGCAATAATTTATTATAGCCTTCATGTCATACTACTGGGCCTCTCATTTCTAAAAAGGTTAAAACGTTACGGGCGACAAAGCATCTATTGCGCTGCCCCAATACGTGTTGACGGACTTTACAACAGGTTTTTTACTTCACCGCGCTATATAACAATTTAAAACGAGCAGAACCACATTGTTAGAGCGATCTATTTCTCCTCAAGGAGAGTTACTTAAGTAAGAAAGTGATGTCTCGCATTATATTCAACATGTAGCTAACCTTTTACTTAAAATTACGTGATCTATAAAGCGTAACCTCACCTAGAAACATATTGCTGAGCATTGTAAAAAAGGCTAATGATAAGTACATATTACTTATCATTAACATTTTTTAATTTAAAAAAATTAGCAGACAGTTCAGTACAAAATAACTCAAATTATCAATAAAAACGTATACAATTGTCAGGAAACTTATATTTAAAACGTTATATTATAACCTTTGGTGATAAAAAAAACATATCGTCTTTTATGCGCTGCGTAAACGTGGACACTTTTTGTTACCGACACGGCACACCATCACAGGAAACCGTAGTTGCTGTGTCCGGTAGCGGCAATCGGACACAGTCGCCGGTTGCTACTTCTGGTCACTGGTAACAATTCGTTGCTTGTTCTCCGTCAGTTTCACGATGGATCTCGTTGAAGAAACATTACCTTTGCTTGTTGTGTTGATTACACGTTGACGTAGACGCCGTCGCCGTTAATATTTATAGGCAAATCAACCACGTATATGTTAGCGCCGTACAATTGTAAGGAAATTTGCTTTGTGTTGCTTGTGTCTTCAACTGACGACTTAAAGTTTCCAGCTACCTACACCCAACACTTTTTGATTGGCGGTTGGTATGTGTCAAGTGGAAGCAACTGGACACAAAAAGTGTCTGCGTCTGTGCAAGGAATGGCTGATTTTATATTGATTAAATGAAAATAAAATATTCACTGGTAGCTTGTATCTCACACAGGACACAAAAGTGTCTACGTTTGCGCAGCGCCTTAATTGGACGCCAACGCCATCTAATTACAAATCGTAATAATACTAAACTATCATCATAATTATACCCTATCAAAAGTTCACAACTGATCCTAGCATAGATTTCCTCGTGGGGGAGACCGGACATATCCGCCATTATCACACGCTTGGCAGGCGGGTTGGCAAACGCTGATTTTTGTTATTTTGAGTTATTATCAGGAAGATGCTGCTACCCATTTCCTGTTTCATTTCCCTTTGTCGCTTTTTTCAACACCAACGGGATGATATGGGGTAGCGAATATTCTTCACCGCCATTACACGAGTAATACCAACATATAAATAATGATAAAAATATCAACTTTACTGTACTGTGTAACAATTTTCCATCTTTTAAAGGATAAATCAAGGCAGATTTTTCTAAAGTTTTAAAATATGTATTATTCATAATTTCGTCATAAGTCTAGCGTTTAACTACTTTGCAATAGAACAAAAAACCTTTTGTCATCGCAAACTTTGTACCCATTTGATTAACACTTTAATGACGAATTTAGGAAAATTAAAAAAAACGATTTTTTTTTTCTTTAATCCATAAGTGTTGTACTAATTTTCAAATTATGAAAATGATTTAATATAATTGTTTTCCATATAAATTTGAAATCGCCCCGTAAAATGAAAAGTGTCGTAAAAACTGGACTACTTACGGTGGTTTGAATTTTTCAAATTTTTTTTTTAGTGGACGCCGACGTAATTAACAGAAGCTACTGCAAATTTTTCAAACTCCTTTTAAATTTTTGAAGTTACAGCCTATATTATACGTCCCACTGCTGGGTACAAGTCTCCTCTCATTTCTGAGAGTGTTTTAGGGCAAGTAAATGTCCGCCGCACTGCCCCAATATATATATATATATATATATATATATATATACATCAGCACAGCATAAAATTGCAATTAACAATTTCATTGGTGTCGGCTGGTATCGAACCCGGGTTGCTCGCGTACTATGAAATTTACAGCGAGCGCTTAGCCCCTAAGCTTAGCTCAGGTAATTTTTTTTAAATAAAAAATTAATATTTTATTATTTTAATTCAAGAGGAGATTTAATTCCACATAATATAAATATAATATTATGTATATAAAATAATATAATGAAATATTTTTAAACTAATACAGTCGGTTGTATCTGATACTTACAAGTTCCCCAAACTGCAGGGCAGTTTTTGACAAATAAATTGTAAATTTAAACTTCAAATAGTAAACTTATACACGTAATAAGCTTTATACCTGTTACAGTTTAATAATTATATTATATTTGGCCAACACTAGAAGTTCCTTTCCATGCTAGCCGAATGGAGCATAAGGGTTGTGCACACATAATATAAGTAGTTTCACGTCTCATCTCGTCTTGTATAATGATCTTGCAACCACGCTTTCATCTATCTTATTAATATTTTCTTATTACCAGATTCGTCTTCTAGAAATATCTTTTTAAAAGTAGTGACAATGACATTTTGTTCGCTAAACAAAGTAAGCAAGTGGATTATATTTCATATCCGAGCGTGTTGTTGTTCTCATGTAGTTTGCTCAGTGTAGAACGAATCTATATTAGACGGATGACCAATTAGTTGTACCTACTAAGCTCAACCTTATGGTATTTGGTAAATATAAAATGTTACTACTTGTACTGATGGCGTAATTTAATATTATACTCTTCATTGCTTATACTATATGTACTTATTCATTTATATTCTCTATATTGACATACAACTCAATAACCTTTGGCTTTTGGAATTGCTTAAATGAGCATAAGATCAATATTAATACACTGACGTGTGTTATATCGATGTTTATGGTTCTAGAAAACCAATAGCTGTTATGAGTAAACAATAATAATAATTCATAAGTAACAGCTAGTAAGTCACATATTGCGGCAACTGCACAGAAGGCAGGCAGGCGCGGCTACTGCTGTTGCCGATTCTAACAAGCGGCGCAAATATGCAGCCCTCGGAGAGGGATACATGTTTGTGCCGTTTGGAGTAGAAACGCTGGAGTAGAAACGTTTGGCCGTGGAGTCCTGAAGCAAGGCGTTTGTACAGAGATATCTCATCACGCCTTGTCAATGTCTCTGGTGACCCAAAAGCTGGCAGATATTTTGGTCAGCGAATCAGCCTCGCAATACAGCGAGGCAACTCAGCCAGTCTTGTGGGCACATTAGCAACAGACGGCGGCGATTTAGCAAGTATTTTTTACTTAAGTTAAGCTTTAGATACTGTATTAATTATTAACAGCTAGATATAGCTTTTCATGTACAAATTTTGAATGTTATCTCTTATATGTGTGTGGATGTGCGTGCGTGCGTGTGAGCGTGTGGGTGCGTTCGTGGGTGCTTTCGTGTGTGTGTGTGTGTGTGTGTGTGTGTGTGTGTGTGCGTGTGCGTGTGAGTGTGCGTGTGCGTGTGCGTGTGCGTGTGCGTGTGCGTGTGCGTGTGCGTGTGCGTGTGCGTGTGCGTGTGCGTGTGCGTGTACGCTTGCGTGTGCGTGTGCGTTTTCTCTATTGAAATTAGGATATTTTTTGATTTCAATAACCTCGCGAATCATCCTTGGAAGGAATCGGTGTCCTTTAGCGAGGATTTCTGGTCTATCTAATCTGATGCAGTGCCGGGGGCGATCCTGTACGTGTTCACAGACTGCAGACTTCCCGGAGCGTCAATTCTTCACATCATTCATGTGTTGTGTAACGCGGGTTTTTATTGAACTCCGGAGTTCCTCAGGTGTCTGTTCTCTCTGCACCTCTCATCCTGCTGCATATAAATGATCTGCTTATGTCCGGTATCTATGAGGATGCAGACGACAGCGCAGTTGTGGGGAGGTACCTGCCGAATGCTTGGGCCAGTCGGGATCAAATCCAGTCAAAAAGAAAAGAGATGGTTGAGCCTGAGGATCTCTCACCGCAGGCAGTCTCCGAATGGGGCGATACCAATCCCGTGAGATTTAATTCCTCCAAAATACAAGCGTGTTTCTTCAATGCTAAAATGAGCCCGCTACTTTCTAGAATGTATTTTTAGAGCACACTGACCACCTTTAGTTGTTAGGGGTTGAGATTTCTTCGAATCTCAACTATGGGCGGTTTATTGAGTCCAGTTCCAAAGAAGCCACAATGAAACTAGATATCTAGGCCAAGGGTGCGTCGGTATTTCACGCCGGGGCAGCTTTTTACCTTATATAAACACGTAAAAAACGTAAAAAAACGTAATAACGCAAGTACGGTCGTAAATAGAGTTCTGCTGACACATATGGGCTAGTGCTGCAAAATGCCACCTATTGTAACATTGATTTTGTTAAAACTAATTTTGTCAGCCTCGAGTACAGGCGCAGAGTAGCCAGTATCTCGGTATTCTATAGGATGCATTTCCGAGTATGTACCATCGGAAAATCAGGCGGTCGGCAATTCTTCATCCCTTTGTTGTCGATATTCCACGCATTTAAACCAAATGGTTTGCTCTGTCTTTCGTAATTTGTACAGTAAAGGAGTGGAATTTTATATTTTGTCGGCTTCGTGGTTTAGTGAGCCGCGGGTTCGAATCCTGCATGAAATTTTTGTATGGTCTTTATTACGCTGAGATAGTGCGATTTATTATCTACAGCTTCATAATAACCACATACCACCAGGTGGGATTGTAGTCATGCATTGGCTTACAATAAGTAAAAAGCGGTTTACGTAATCTCAAGGCACTACGCCATAACCACATAACCAGCATACAGCATCCACTTACCATCGCGTGGACTGTGTACTCGCTTGTCACCTTTATTTTATTAAAAAAATGAAAGACGGTTTACTTAAGCCTACAAAAACATTTGTAACGTTTTACGAATAAACTCGTCAGTAAGTAACAAATAGGGGTTGGTAGTGCCATTAAATGCGCAGGCTATTCCATATTTCACAGTAAGTAGTTGTCTCGTTTGAGCATTAGGTTTGATCTGCATCAATTCCTTTTATTGGAAACCTGTTTTAGTGTCCCAGCTGTACCCATATCCTTTAATGTAATGGATAATACAGGATCCTCACATATTAAACTTTATGAAACGTTTATTTTTAAACCGGTTAACGTTTCATTTTACGTTTTAAGTTTTTTAAGCACACAGAAATTTCATTAGCGGATAGTTCTCAAAAAGGCTATTGATATCGTTGTTGCTAATTTTGTCTTATTCATTAATTCATTAAAGCCTATCAAAGTCCACTACTGAAAATAGCCCACAAAAGAATGCCTCACAGAGGCGATATTTGCCACTGTTGCTACGCTTGGCAACCGCAGTTTCTTTTTCTAGTTGTTATTAAGAATACGCTGCTTTTCATCTCACCCACAGGATTATATGGGGTAGTGGATATTGTTACACCCCGCTACACGGTGAAGTTTTACCTGCATGTATCTTTTTACGCATGTACAAGAATGTAAAGATATGAATTATTACCTTTCTAAATAGTCAGTGGCGTAGCAATAACCATCTATTTTATGAATTTATCGATTAAACAAAAAATCTCAGTTTTTTTTATCACACTTAAAATAGCTCAAATCACTCCTGGCATTGCTGTCTATCTGTTTGTGAAATTTCATCACAATCGGTTTACCCATCCCAAAGATTAGCCCAGACCTCTGTCTGGGCTAATCTTTGACAGACAGAGATACAGGCAGACAGGAAAAAAATTAATAATGGTTATTCATGTCTTAATGTCATACAAATAGCCCCGAATAATCCCATGAGTACAATAAAAGTAAGTTATTTCGATATTATAGACAGACACTTCAATTTTATTTATAAACTGGTGGACTGACGACTTGGTAGCGCAGTGGCTGAGCATTTCCTTGCGGCACTGCGGGGCGCATTCGGTTTCCGCACTGAACAAGTATGGTTTACAAATTATTCCGGTTCTGAATGTTTGTCCATGTGGAACTTACATTTGTAAAACATCTCCACGATACAGAAGAAATTATGAGTGCGGGGTGACGTTTATCCCGAACAAAAATTTATCACGTTTCATTAACATGTAAAGCGTACATACCATTTTTAGTAAAAACGAAAATGTAGTGCCACATAAATGAAAACACCACTCTGACATTTTTACACGGCATGCATGCAATCAGTTCCAACCCGTTTGCTCTGCGCTTTTTATTTTATCATTTTTTCATGGACTAACAAATTGCAGAGTGAATATAGTAAACAGATAGAGTTTACTTTTAATTTGTGTGCATATTTGGAGGAAATATCGGGATAATATATTTTCCTATATACAACATCTATACAAAAAACAGAACTTTAAAAAATATCTACACGATTTTATATAAAGTTTGAATTGAATTTTAAGCGTTCCCAATAGTGAAACTATTGGTATACTTGAAATAGTAAGCAAGCAAAAGTACACACCCCTGGTCAGGAAATGGTGTCATTTATAATTATTAATTAAAAAGAATATACCACATGTGTGGCATAGTCCATGATGTCCAACACTTAATTATGGAGTGTGTCAAAAACACAGAACACTGTTTACCCTGGCAGGGTAAAAATCACAGCAAAAGACAGTAATCAATATCCAAGTATCTCAATAACAACTAGGATGCAGCTAAAGCTATTATTGACATGACATAATCAACGTCATTGAAAGTGAATAAATCGAATATTAACGAAGTAAATATTCGATTTAAATATTAACGAGTATTTATTTGTGCTTCAAGACTCACAATAGTTGAACGATAATTTTAATTAAAATGACACATGGACTAAATTATAATGCTTTAACCCTTATGTTCATACCCGGGTACCCGGGTGCCCACTGCCGATTTATTTTCGTGATAAAAACTGACAAATAATAAAATTATTTTTTGAGCTCCCGGATCCTCGTTATTAAGGTGAAAAGCAAACAAATCATGTATTTAAAAATGTTTTTATTTTATTTTTTTATTTTTTTCATTGGCTTAAACTTGAACCATCGCATCATGCGCACCCGGGTACCCAGGTACCCACAACAGTATTTGTATGAAATACGTTTGAAATTAATTTTGTTCAGGGATGATAATTGATTTTATTATTAAAACAGGGAAATACAACACATGTTTATTTACAAATATTTAAATCAATAGCAATTTTTGTTGTATAATTACGCATTACTTGAGGATTCGTCATACGTTCTTCAATCATAGGCTTGGCAAGTTCTTCACTGAGTTTGCGTAGAAACAGACTTTGTTCCGCTGTTTTCTTTTTAATCGTTTTATTATTTTCATAATAAATTAGATATGCCGCGAGTGCAGCGATGTCCAATATGTTGAAGAACATTGCCATTGGCCATCTTGAACAGCGCCGCTGACTTGTATATCTTCTGGGCATTTGGTCCATAGTGTCAACGCCAGTTTTGTATTTATTATAATAACTGATGATATCAGGCTTCTTCTTTGCATCATCACCCACAGACATATCCGAATGCATTGTCGATATCAGAATTACTGCTTTTTTTTTTAGGTACGTAAGAACATATCGTTACTCTGTCGTGAAATCCAAAACCTGTCGAGTATTGCTCTCGTGACTTATTTGCTGCCAAGTTACCAGGGATGTATGGTTTATTTTTATTTATGGTTCCAACAATGGTGAGATTCCAAGATAGCAAGTGCTTTGCAACGGGTAGAGTTGTAAAAAAATTATCCATGCAGATATTTCTTCCACTTCCTCGGTAGAGAGCTGCTAATTCTTTTACCACTCTCTCTCCCTGATTTTTTTCGCGGGTATCGTTTATTTTGCCCGTATAAATTATCCCGTGTAAAGGGTAGGCGTTTTCAGCATCACAAATCCATCAGATTTTTATACCATACTTAGCTGGCTTCGAAGGTAAATACTGAGTAAATCCTGTACGACCTCGAAATGGATATAATTGTTCATCAATAGTCAAATGCAAACTCTTTTCTGGATAGTTCTTCCATTATTCCTTTCCGCTTGACTCTGAATATTATAAACACGTCTGAATTCAACAGAAACTCAAACTATACTGAAGGGAGCTAACATTCCCTCCACTACGCTGTAGAAACGGCGAAAATTGACCTTGACTTTCTTTTCTATGAAGGGAGCAGCTGCTGTGCTCCGAACAATTGAAATAGTGTCTACTACTTGAGGTGCCCTTAACTTATTTTTCATGTTAAATACATTTTTACAGCATTTTCTGTTTTAGAACTCTCTCAAATACTTAATAACAATGTATATTTTAGAGAAAAAAAATTCTAAACACTTTTTAGTTAATCAAAATATTAAAAAATTAAAAATTTCATGTAATGGGTACCCGGGTACCCCGGGTGCCAAACGACGTTAGTAAGTTTGGGTATGAACATAAGGGTTAATCCATCCACTTGAACATCGATCTAAATGTGCAATGTGTTGTGACTTATGACGCCGCTATTTTGGGGATATTTATTTAATTTTGTTTTGTTTTCATACTTAAAAATAATGATGTATTTCTTGCTGGTTCTTCCCAGGACAAAGGTTTTTTTGCGAACCAGTGGTAAAAGTAAAAATGACTTTCAATATTATATACTGTAATCTATATTGAATAAAAATGATTCTATTCTATTCTATGACGATGTGTAATTTAAAAAGGTCCCATGAAAAATTACTAGTTTGTTCCATAAAATAATTTACTACTAATATGTTTTTATGTTTGTTAGGGTCAAATCTTGCTACTGAATTTTAAAGCAGTTATCCTCGACCAATTGAGCTGAAATTTTGCATACATGTTTAGTTTGGATGACAATGCATGGCTAGCTAAGTGACGTCATTCTAAATCTAATATGGCGGACCGCCCAAAATGGCGGTCTAGTTAATCTCGCGACAAGCTTTTATATCATATAAATTGCGTAATGTAATAAATTGATGGGTTTGATTTAATTTAATGTTTATTTTCTTCTTTTAGAGCATTTAAATAAAAGCTTGTTTTTAACCTTTAACTGTGGACATGGGGTCTCACAGACCTTTCGCACTTGCTGAATTCTTAGAATACCATATTTACCACCACCCCCGCGGGTGAGCGTCTCAGTAGCTTCTAGTTTAGTCATCAAACGCTCGATGAAGAAGGAGGTTGTGTCGTCCTGTGCCATAAACGTAAGTTACACGTATTTAAAGTTTAGACGGGGTCTGTGAGACCCCATGTCCATATTTAAGAAACGATATTATGCCACCTTTACTTTTGTTTTAGATTTTGTTCTTTAAAATGGCCGAAAATAGTCGACCAAGTTCTTCCGGGTCAAAACGCCAATTAGAACAAAAAAGTGCAGTACAAAGACCGACAAAAATATTGCTTTTAGATGATCCGTCTTCTGGTGATATTTTTTTGAATTCTTGACTTGAGTGGTATCAATGCTAGCATATTATATGCTCAACATCAAAATAAGGAAATAGGTTGAGGTATCTTTATAAAGAAATTACCTCGTTCTCTAGTAGTCCCGCATATGCAAAGACGTTATATCTCGACCAAAGCATTACCAATAGAATTGAAAATCACCATAAAGCGCGTTTTAGGTGGTGACGCGCCCCCAAATGGTACCCAAGCTGAAGAAGAAAAGCAAGAGAAGAGAAAACCTTGTGACCTATGCCCACCAAGACTCCACAGAAAGACTGCCTACAAATGTGTAGCATGCAAAAATCCAATATGTCTGCAATTCTCAAACCCCCCGTGTAAAGCATGCCAATAATTATAGGGTAATTGACCCTCTGTAATTCAGAATAATCATTGTTGTTTTTTTAATTAAAAATATTATTAGATTTTAAGAAAAAAATATAATTGCCTTGATTTTAAAATAAATAATTAGTTAATAGAACTTTAAGTGATCTCAGTCCCAAAGACTGAAAAGTGCCTTTTCTTGATTTTTTTGTAATGATTTATACTTTGTAATAAATGTTTCTCATATCTATTTAAATTTTTATTATACACAATCCAAGTATCCAATCGACATTCTTTTTATTTATTTATTTGCACAATTAATATCAAATGACCCTAAACAATGTAGCAGTCTGTCAGACCCCATGTCCATGCCAGTGTTATAAAAAATAAATGTCCATAGTTAAAAATGTCCAGGTTAAAAATGATTTTTTTACTATTTATTTATTAATACAAACTTAAAAAAAGGTATTATTATAGCCTAGAATATATTCGGTTAATTATGGGTTTACGGATCTGTTTTTTTTTTAATGTTTTTATTACAAATATGTTATATTATAAATAAAAATTATAAAAATAAAAATGCGCAGTTTCTTCTCAATTGCGAGAAACCTCATTTTAAAACGCTAGGAATTGTTTTGGTGAAATTGAAATGATTAACGAACTTAAAATCCGCCTGATGGTAAGCGGCTACTGCAGCTCATGAATACCTCCAACCAATTTCAAGAAGAATACAAATACGTTTTTACTTCTGAGGAATAAGATGCCTCTTAGCCTGTAATTATACTTTTTTTAATAATCGGTCTAGTATTACAGGCATAAGCAATTAGTAAATGCCAATTTGAGACAGAAATTTTTAAGCATTTTTCTTCTTTCTTCTCCTAAAACTTACCATATTTCTCCTAAAATAACATCTAAAGTAAAAATATAGTTTTATAACCTCACGTCTTTTTTACTCAGCCTCTTACAGGTTCGCTGCTTAACAAAGGCCTTCCACAAAACACGATCCCAAGCCACCTGTATCTATGCACTTTCCGCATTTCATAGAGTTTTACGAAGAGTAAACCTCTCAGATAAAAAACTTCTTTGATGAAGTTTTCCATTATATTTACTGGGTGGTAGGACTTATTATACCTCTTACATGTATCTGCCGCCAAATAGCAGTGCTTTCAATGCTGTGCTCTGGTCTGACGGTTATACAGAGCCAGTATAATTATAGGCTGTGACGTATTCCATCTTAGTCCTCACGGGGACAACGCATCTGTAGCCTTTTTATTTGAATTGGTAGGTGGACATGGACTCCAGTAGATACTTACCATCAGGTGGACTGATAATTTGTTTGTCACTAGTTTTATATAAATAATACTGAATTTGGCAAGAACCAATAAAAATTTATTGTTTGTAAAACTGCGATGAAAACTGAAAAACTATGATGTTTTTTTGTGTTTGAAATAAAGTTTTTTGTTTTTTCAGTAAAAAAAATTAAGTATACATTTTTTTTGAAACGGTGCAGGTTTTAATTGATCCCCACGGAATATCAAGTTCTTTAAGTACCTACGGATGACTAAAAACCTTTATTATCTTCGATGGTTTTATTTTAGCTATCCCAAGAGACTTCTATTTTATCAGATACTGTCGCCATGTAGGCAAAATATTGAATAATAATATTCAATATGTCTTGTCTTGTCACATCCTACCGCAAATCCTAAGTGCCTAAGGATTAAACCCAGGTGTCGAGTTGTAAGAGCGTGACATGTTCGACTCTTCACGCCTGTCTGAACTCGTTTGAGGTCCGCCGTGACCTGTTTACGACCCCCTTTCACCCCTGTAGTTTGTTTCCAGTGTGTGGTGAAGTGAACGGAAGAATAGCAGAAGTAGTAACATTTTTTTAAAGAAACTCCAGATACGGTCCCCCACCACAGTAGAATTTTCTGCTGCATCGTGAAGGTATTGTACATGCATAAATTGCCAAAAACCTACATCCAGACGTGGAAAAATAATTATTTGTAGGCCATGTAAGTAATTATGTGTGGGATTTGAACCCGCGGCTTCGCAACGCTACCTTCTTCTATAATATTACAATATCTTCAAGGCAAGAGTGAACAGGCTTCTGTTAAGCTAAGTCAGTGCGCTTTAGCATGTTTGGCTACATCACCCCTTACCATGAGGTGGGATAGTAGTTAAGCACTGGCTTTTATTAGTTAAAAATACGTTCAAATGTAATATTATAAAAAGGATTTTTATTTTTGTTTTAATGCTTTAAATTTTTAAGCAAAAATTTTACCAAAATGGATAACGAATCAAGACATCGTTGCTGTAATAAGCTACCGACTTGCGACTTGATCCGTTGAAGGGGATCAACAACAGCTATAAAAGTAAATTGAATTGTTCTCCGAGCTACTGTTCTATGGCGCATAAACCGATAGCCATAGATTTGCTTTTATCGCTTTTTATACTTTAACATTTATTTTAAGATTTTACAGACGTTAATTTTCATAACGCAGTTGATTAAATCAAAATTTTATAACATATTATTTAAACGACGCGTATTTTTAATCAATGATATTGTGTTTTAAGCTTATGTCCAAATTAGCTGAGTTAATGTACCTCATTGCAATATTTATCTTTTCTTTTAGTGCCGAATGCGGAGTATGTAATAAAATAAAATTGAATAGAATAATTTTAATTCAATATGGATTAAATAAGAGTAAAACCTCCCATGCATGTACACCACCACAAAAATGCGGTCGCCCCGTTTTTTCTGGCCGTGGTGGTGATCATGGCAACGATAGGGCAAGGGGTGCAAAGAATCCCTGAGAGAAGACAGCAAAAGATGAAAATATTTACGAGCTCGAAGCTGAGCTGGAAAATATACGATGGCTTATTATAGGTGAATTAAGTGAAGTCCGGAGAGAGGGGGAGGACACACTTACCCTGCACTCGGGCCATCTGCTCTCCGTTCAGAAGAAAGACGGCCTTTCCCAAGGTGGAGTATATTTCCTTGTTCACCGGGTAGTCACTGACTACATTGTAGAAATATCCAGTGTTTCGGAACGGGTAGCTACATTGTAGTGATAAGTGTAAGTTATCAAAAAGATACTCTCGGAAGATTGTACAAGTTTATGCCCTGACCTCGGCACATTTGGATGATGAAGTTGAAACTGTTTATGAAGACATTTCTAGGGTCTTACGTGAAATCACTAACAATCCACTACAATGTTGTTACAGGGGATTTTAATGGCAAGGCCACGGTTTTGGAAGCAGATCATAGGGGCAAATATGATAATGTGCTTGCTTCTAGTATTTACTGAATGTACATCACTATTTTGAATATACTTTTTTTATTTTGCGTACTTAAATTTTTGTAATTTTCTGCACTCAATTTCTGTTAATATACTGGAAGTCCAAAGTTATTAGGTATATTTATTAATTAAGTTTAGAGGCACCAAGGAGTGATGAGAATGTAACGTAGGTATTAAAGAAAACAAAACAAAATTTCAAGACGAGGCTACAAGGCTAGGTGACGCAGTGTCTTAGCAATGTGTCTATTAGTTATTAAATTTAATAATATTATTTTTAATGCGATTACTATACTATATAATATACATTATTATTTACATTACTTATAGGTGAAAGAAATATTTTTTTTATTAATAAAGATTATAATTATTACTTATTGAAAGTCACTCTTATGTTTAATTTACCACTGGTTCCGAAAAACATCTGTCCTGGTATGAACCAGCAAGAAGCTCAGCGTGAAATTTGAAAAGAACAGATTACAGTCAAATATGTTACACTATTAACAACACAAAACAAATTAGAAATAGCTTGTTAGCGATCACCTCATTCCCAAGAGTTATTATGATTCATAAATTCCTCAATATTATAATAACCCTTTTTATAAAATCTTTGTTTAAAAAACTTGGCGGAGGCAAGTTTTTGAAATATTTCAGTGATTGTAAAATCCCCAAGAATGACTTACTGACTCTATGGAGTAGAATAACTCGTGTCTTCTACTAGTATTTACAGAGAATATCACAATTTTTTTCAAAACTACTTTTATTTTTGTGTGCTCACATTACATTTTCGTAAATGTATTGAGAAGCCAAAGTTAATACATATATAAAATTTCTTTGGAATGATTTATTAAGTCTGATGTAACGAAATGTAATTATTATTTAAAAATAAATTATTTTTTTAGATTTGTTTATTTTTATTTTTAAATTTATAATTAAATAATTTAATTTTTTATGTTTAGAAATTATTGCTTTAATTTATAAAAGAGGTTATTCCAATTCTTTATTACAATTGTACAATTATTATTAACTGTCTTACAACTTTGACAATTAAATGTTGCTCAAAACTGTTCGGAGAAGCAAGATAAGACGTGACGGTGCATTTGTGGAGTACTTTCGCTGCATGCCCGGGATTTCTAAAAACTCTTTTACTGCTAACGTGGCATTCCATCTTAGACCTCAGGGGTGAAAACACAACTGCATATCTTTCTTATCATCGTTCTTAACATCGAGGATAGTTCAGATGTATATATATATATTACATTTAAACGCCTACGGTGGCGACCATGGTAACGGCGGCGCAGGGGTGCTAAGAATCTCCGGTGAAGGTTCGCCACCCAAGACGACTCGACCTGGCAACTTATAACGCACGCATTCTGAGGACTAACGAGAAGATCCTGGAGCTGGAAGAAGAGATAAACAAGTTGCGCTGGAATGTTATATGATTATCCGAGGTCCGAGGAGAGGGGAGGACACGGTAATCCTCGAATCAGGCAACTTGTTATATCACCGGAGGGCGACCATCTGTCCCAAGGAGGTGTCGGATTTATCGTCCACAAGTCTCTCGTTAACAACGTTGTAAATATTGGGAGTGTGTCGGCGAGGGTTGCGTACCTCATAATCAGAATCACCAAACGGTATTCGCTGAAGGTCATACAGGTTTACGCACCAACCTCGGCACACCCCAATGAGGAGGTGGAGGAAATGTATGAGGATATCTCTAGAGCAATGCGTTCCTCCAAAACCCACTATACGGTGTTAATGGGTGACTTCAACGCAAAGCTAGGCACAACAGAGAACGGCAGTGGGAAAGTAGGAAAATTCGGATTAGGGCAACGAAACCCATAACAGCAGCAGGCCGACTTCATTGAGAAAGAGGGACTTTATG
>JAGSMP010000879.1:0-87938 GCA_029286625.1 Parnassius orleans
ATGGTAACGGCGGCGCAGGGGTGCTAAGAATCTCCGGTGAAGGTTCGCCACCCAAGACGACTCGACCTGGCAACTTATAACGCACGCATTCTGAGGACTAACGAGAAGATCCTGGAGCTGGAAGAAGAGATAAACAAGTTGCGCTGGAATGTTATATGATTATCCGAGGTCCGAGGAGAGGGGAGGACACGGTAATCCTCGAATCAGGCAACTTGTTATATCACCGGAGGGCGACCATCTGTCCCAAGGAGGTGTCGGATTTATCGTCCACAAGTCTCTCGTTAACAACGTTGTAAATATTGGGAGTGTGTCGGCGAGGGTTGCGTACCTCATAATCAGAATCACCAAACGGTATTCGCTGAAGGTCATACAGGTTTACGCACCAACCTCGGCACACCCCAATGAGGAGGTGGAGGAAATGTATGAGGATATCTCTAGAGCAATGCGTTCCTCCAAAACCCACTATACGGTGTTAATGGGTGACTTCAACGCAAAGCTAGGCACAACAGAGAACGGCAGTGGGAAAGTAGGAAAATTCGGATTAGGGCAACGAAACCCATAACAGCAGCAGGCCGACTTCATTGAGAAAGAGGGACTTTATGATGAACTCTTTCTTCCAGAAGCGGCCCCACAGGAAGTGGACCTGGTCGAGCCCCGACGGTTCGACAAAAATGAGATTGACTTCATTATGACGACCAGACGACAGCTGTTCAGTAATGTCTCAGTGATCGCGAGGGTGAAAACCGGCAGCGATCACCGAATGTTAAGAGGCACACTGAACCTAAACGTTAAGTTGGAGAGGTCACGTCTAATGAAGTCAACGCTCCGTCCCTGAAATCCCGAAACCTTTCAACTCGAGTTACAAAACCGTTTTCAGTGCCTAGAAGATTGCAATGCAGTGGACGATATCAATGACAAGTTAGTGGAAACTGTTCATGCGGTCGGAGCTAAGTTTTGCAAGACCCGCCGCAGAAGAACACAAAAACTCTAAAATCATACTAATCTCATGGCTGTTAGACGGGAAATGAAGCTGCAGTCTTCAGTAAATTTGATAGCATACAGGCAACTGAACAGACGGATCTTCAAATGCATGTGGCGGGATTTACGCAACTTTAATACTGCTCGTATTAAAGAAGCGATCGAGCGGAACCAGGGCTCCAAAGTCTTTGCCAGAGAACCGTCTGCCAGAAAGAACCAACTGTCGAAGCTGAAGACCGAATGTGGCAGCATCGTTTCCTGGACACCTGAGAATTTGAGTGAGATTGAGAGGTTCTATGGGCAGCTGTACACGTCACCGTTGGAGCCACACGCAAGTGTGAGTAACGATCAAAGAGCAAGTCTTATCCGACACTATTCCGATGATATCCCGGACGTCAGTCTGAGCGAGATTAGAATGGCTCTCCAGCATCTTAAAAGGGAATGTCCCCGGGCGAGGACGGAATTACAGCGGAGCTTTGAAAGCGGGTGGAAAGCCGGTACTTGAAGTCCTTCGAAGTTTCTTTAATTCCGACCTCCATGGTGGTACTACTCTGGAGGCGTGGAGCAGAAGTGCGGTGGTCTTGTTCTTCAAGAACGGACCTTTTACTGGAAAAGAGGCATTCCATCTTAGTACTCACTTACCGATATTCGGTGTGTAAAATTTAAAGTGTTAGGTTGTTAGTTTTCATTTAACATTAGCAAAGTCTATCAATATACAAAGTCAGTAAAATTATTACTTACAAAAATCATAATTAAAATATACGTATGTATAAGGCAATTATATAATGTCAAAATTTATCATTGAGAAATTCAGTTACAGTGTAGTAGTATTTTTCAATTAAAATGTTTTTGAATTTATTTTTAAAAAGATTGCTGTTCAGTGATTTATTTATACATTTGAGGAATTATATTATGGATTTTTGGAGCCATGCATACTACACTCTTTCTTAGCAGAGCTGTTCTTGCTTGTTGCAAGCATAATTTACTTCCATCACGACGGTTGCGATTTACTTTGTCAGATAACCGTAGAAATAGGGTTAGGATTGGTCCTGACAAAGAGGGCCATCTCCATTATGTATAAGGACGGAAGTGTAAGAATTCTGTGTTTAATAATATATGGCATACAACTATCGGTAGTCTGAAGACCAAACATGGCGCGGATACATATTTTCTGACTTTTAACGCTACTCTCTGTCAGTTGAGTTACCCAGAAAATAATTCCGTATCTAGGGACAGATTCGAATAGTCCATAATAAGCTGTTAGAAGTACGTCAATGTTAACTGTAGCAGAAATTATACAGAATATTGCAAAACATACAAAATATACAAAGTATGGGTACAACAGATATATTCAGCGGATAGAATCTCTTTCAGAAGACCAATTACTCAAATATACTTTCATCTCTATCTCCCATTGTCGCTAATATTTTTATTACCTTGGGAAGAAATGCAAGTAACTCTTTAGATGTTCCAGATAGAAAATTGTTAAAAAGCTTCAAGCCGGCTTCTATAAGATTACTCATATTTTACCATCCGTCAAGTGTCATCTGCCTCTATAAGATGCTATAGTCTAAGACCTCGATTCAATTCCATTACGAGTAAGTCCTCCGCTGAACATTGGCCTCCCCTACAGATTGTCTCATAATGGGACTTTACTATAGTTGCCACGCTTAACAGGCGGGTTGGTAACCGCAGTTCTTTATTATTTGGAGTTGTTATCATAAAGATGCTGCTGTCCATCTTCTGTTTCAGTTTCCCTCTATAGCCTCTTAGGACACTTAGTCTATATACATGGTGCCTTTTTAAGTCATCTGAGATTCGCAGATGACATAGTGATACTTTCAGAAACAAGCGCACAGCTGCAGCTCATGGTCGATTCCTAACAGCTAGCTAGCGCAAATATAGGACTATAGAATAAAATAGAATAGAAGCATTTTATTTAATACAGATTACATGTAATTCTTATAGAAAGTCATTTTTTAATTTACCACTTGGATTTAATCTTAACTAAGACTACGGCAATGACAAATAGTCGTACAATATCAATAAGTGTAAATGGAAATCCACTAGAATACAAGGAAAAATACATCTACTTGGGAAAACTAGTTTTAATAGAAATAAGAACATATAGAAATAGAGAGAAGAGTGCAGCAAACATAGAACATATATTGGGGTCTAAAATAAAAATTTAAAAGTAACATGCCAATAAGTATGAACTAGGATTATAAACTCTAGCCTTCTATCGAGTTTGACATACTAGATGTGAAATTACAGTCTAAAAACACAAAATCAGCACGTGTCAGCGAGGACTAGAAGGTAGCATGCTCAATATAAAGAAAATAGAAAAATAAGACATTCAAAACTAAGAACCAAAAAAGAACGAAGAGCCACGCTCTAAAACTAAAGTCGAAATGGGTAGTTCACGTAGCGTAGGCTTAGGCCAGAGATGCACCGTAAAGCAACCCGGTGGAGTGGTCCACAAGAAAAAGAGGCAGAAGGCAGACCTCTGACAAGATAGGAAGACGAAATCAAATGAACGAAATCGCCTGAAGCAACGCCTGTAAGTATAAATTCAAAGAATTGCTTGTTTTACTTAGTTTATGTTCTATAGTTTGTAAAATAAATTCTAACTGTTTTGCAGCTTTATAGTTTTACGATATTTAATAAATCCAGATAGTATTTTAAGATTTTCAATCTCAGAAGTGAGACGAGGCCTGTGCCCAGCAGTGGGATGTATATAGGCTGTAACTTTACTTTACTTTTAAAATCTTCATTCCGTATTTTTCCATCCTGTGATGGAATGTTTTCTAAATATGTACTTTGAATTGAAACATACATTCTATTTTAATCCTTGGGTAACAACGTATTTGCATTTTGATTATTTATCAAGGATAGACATAGATGCAAGATGACAGACCAGGATTAAGAAAGGAATACTGGTGGTTTGGTCATGTAGAAAGAATGAATGAGGAAATAGTGACAAAGTAAATTTATGTGCAGAGGTGAACGGCAGAGTCTGGAAGGACAACCCTAGCGAAAAATTTACCGACCAAATTGGCGATATATTGAAAATGGGCCAATATAGAGTACCCTTAACAGACGAGCGTGTATGCAGGTATATGGATGTGGAGGATGCGAGAGAGGTGTGTCAGGATCGTGCCAAATGGAAGTCCATAGTCTCTGCCTACCCTGTAACAGGCGTGAGTGTTTATGTATATATTATGATATACATAGATGTATATGGGCCACAGTATTCACTTATCATTAATTAGACCGTTTGCTCTTTTATCTATTCTATAAACAACTATATAATATGAACATTTGCCTGTCAGTATATTCACGAAAAAGTGATATAGACTTTGTAAGCACCAGGAACAAAAACAAGCTAATGAAGTTTCTCGAATCTACAGAATTAGTAATTCATTCATGGGGCAATGTCCCAGAAAATTACTCAGGTGGGATTGTAGTATATATATACGTATATATACATAAGGCGCCCTATTATCAAGTTTAATTATTTTATTAAGCAAAACTGTATAAAAGGATTGTTATAATATATGTAAATGACTATAAGGTTGATAATAACCCCTGGTTACGGTTGATAATAACGTAATGAATGGTCGTTTCAACCTGTTTCTTAAATAAATTTTATAAGTAGTTTTTACAACCTGTATTCTTATTGTATAATATACTTTATACAAAGGCCCGCTGGGTTTCTTGCTGGTTCTTACATAGACAGAGGTTTTCTGAACCAGTGCTAAAAGTAAAAGAAATCACTTTCAATAAGATTACTTGCAATCTATATTTAATATAAAGTTATTGTATTCTATCCTATGCAACACTCTTATTCTTATGTCGAATAAAATATTAGGAAGAAAGTGTTCACAAATGTCAAGCAAGTGATTAAGCTGAGCAAGTTTTAATGGCTTGTGTGTTGTGGAGATAGTACGCTGCTACTGTAGTTGGTACGTGAGACAACTTAGATAATAGTTTACTTATAAGCTGCGGTTTAGTTGAGACCATTGTTCGCGTTTCTCAAACGTGGGAAGAATTATAAGTGTTTGTAGACTTAGTAATGTCCTAACTTAGTGGTTAATTACGTCTTCGATACTTATATTGGTGCATTCTGTTGCTGCTCTTTTATCAAGTGTACCGTTATTATAAAACCATTATGAACGGCAATTATCGGCCGTTCAGAATGGTTTTGATTAATATCCTCCAGACCGAATTTGTTATGGCGGCCAGTCTCAACAGAGACTAGGCATCTGCGCAAGATAGGATTATACTGCCTGAGTATGTAAGCACAGGTGCTCTTCTATATCCTCACTCATATAGTCTAATGGGACGGTAATCCGACAAGAAGAGAGATCAGCGCATAACAATCGGCTTTACGTGCTTCCTGAGCCACGGGCTGAAACACCACCAACTTCCTGACTCGGACTGCTACTGAGAATTTTTGACTTTTTTCATATAATTTATTTTCTTACAGTTGTATTTACATATATATATATATATATATATATATATATATATATATATCAAAAACTTTATTTTGTTAATATATCAACCAACGCGGGTGAAGTCGCAGGTATCAGCTAGTAAAATAATAATATTATAGTGACAAAAGTGCTACCAAACTGTCTGATGGCGTTTAGATAATGCAATTTTTTGCAAACCGAGAAGTATTCGGTAGGTAGTCAATACAACGAATTTATTAAACTAATATCCATGCTTTGATACTTGAAAAGTCAATACACCTACTTTTAAAAATATAAAATCCACATTTATGTATTGTACCTATCACATTAACATTAACTATTACATGCAACTTACTTCAAATAATCAAGATAATGTTTAATTATTTATCCGCAATCAGATCTCAGGCCTATGTTCAGCAGTGGACTTGTGAAGGGCTGTAATGAATGAATGAAAAAAAATCTGATCTCTACAGAACGGTAAGCGGAGAGCAGGTCGGTCTATCACTAGACCGACCACCTGGTAAGACATACAGGAAATCCGCGTGAAAAATAAAATGGTGTGTCTAACCTAGTTTGAAGAGTACCTTCCTCCTACCCATCCAACATTACTACCCGCTATACCAATACACTAGGAACTACAGACTACCTAATGAGGTAATTACCAATGGGTCTAGTGGTCGCAAACACGGTTGATAATTGAGGTCCCGGGTTCAAAACCTGTCGATTAAAATCAGTTATTGAGTTTTCTGTCAAACTCAATAACTGATTTTGAATTCTCAGTAGCAGCCCGGAGTCAGGAAGTTGGCGGTGTTTCACCCGTGCCTTGGAAAGCACGCAGCTGCAGGTCCTGCCCTTATCTGCCTCCCGTTGTGTCAGATTACCGTCCCATTTGACTATGAGAGTGAGTTAATAGAGAATGCTTCTGTACCGCATACACTAGCTGCTTAGTTTCCGTGTGACTGGCCACCGTGACCGAAATTTGATCTGACTATACAGGTATTTTGAAACGCTCCTGAAAACGAAGACAGACGACAGTACTAATTATATCTTAGATGATGGGTGAATATAAAATCGATCCTGATGAAAAAAATTCATCTTTTCACAACGTTTTATTAGCTTTATCACGCTCCATCGTGTTAGTATAAATCATCGTGTTAAATAAAACGTTAATTTCATTAAAATAAAACATGAAAATACTTAAACATAAAAGCAGCAGTGGAATTACTGAATTGCCAATCAGCTGACTAGGTCAATGTACGCGCGAACGCCGAATTCGCGCGGCCTGCAAATAGCGATGGTACCACAATACATAATAATTTACAACACTTGTCTAAATACCTAACTTATCTACTTAACTCACTATTTTGCCACTGTGCTTGTCTCCACGTAGCCACTTTAATTCAAATTCACAGGTTAAATAAACCAAATAACTGGTTCGATTCCCCGCTAATGAAAAAATACTTAAATGAAAAGTTAACAAGGTTAGAGTTATGCGTTTTATTCATCGTGTAGGTATGTTTATTATTCTGATGTATCAGTTATGTACCTATTCAGATCAGTTCAGTACCGTTATTTAAAAAATAGGTATGAAACAGCTACCGCTCTAAATCCTCCGTGGTCTTATGAGATGCGGCTCAAATTGTGCTCCATTCATTTCGAGGCAGATGTGGGCTCGGTGTTGCGTCTCCTCATGCAGGCGGGGCATTATCGTGTGGTCTTCGACACAGTCCGCACGTAGTTTGTCGAAAACATCCACGATCCTTGCGCATTTCGTCAGCACTATCACACTCACGATTAAAACCCTTTCACACATACCCCACAGAAAGAAGTCTAACGGGGTCAGATCTGGTGAGCGAGGTGGCCAAGCGTGTGGTCCTAGTCTGCCAATCCAGCGATCATCAAACACCTGGCAGCGCTCACGGACGAACCTCACGACATGTGGAGGTGCACCATCATGCTGGAACCATGTACGGCGATATTCATCCAACGATAGGTCGTCAAAATGTCAACCAAGTGTTCATTTATAAAGTTTAGGTATCGCTGTCCGTTAAGTCGCTGTGGCAGAAACACTGGTCCCAGTATGCGATCCTTAAACCTGCCCATACGTTAACCGACCATCGGGTTTGGTGCCCGGTTTGTCGAACAGCGTACGGGTTAACCTCTGAATACACGTGTGTATTTCTTCGGTTCCACATGCCGTTTCTGGTAAATGTCGACTCGTCCGTCCAGATAACGTGCTCAATGGAACCAGGCACACGTTGTTGTTGGTCTAATAACCAACGGCAGAAAACTCGTCGGCAGTCGTGATCGCGGGAACTAAAGCTTGCACTTTGTGCACTTTGTATGGCCGCATTCGGTTACGCAACACTTTGTGAACTGAACAGTATGACACATTTGTTCCATCCCGACGTCTTAACAATTTAGCGATACTTCGTGTACCTAGGTTCGGATACCGGCGAACGACATCTAAAATGCGCTCCTCGGAGGAACAGTCATTTGACTTCCACCCTGCCGCTACTGGAGCAATGGGCCGATTTTCCAACACTCGCTGAAATGCTGCTGTTATCAGACGAGAGTCAGCTGGGTGTCGAGCGGTCGAATTTCTCTCGTAAATTCGTAATGCACGCGAAGCATTCCCATGAGCTTCTCCAAGGCACATTAACATGTTGCCGTATTCACGAGCACTATAAACGCCGCGTTAGCAT
The DNA here is from genome assembly GCA_029286625.1 of Parnassius orleans. Lineage (NCBI taxonomy): Eukaryota > Metazoa > Arthropoda > Insecta > Lepidoptera > Papilionidae > Parnassius > Parnassius orleans. The sequence goes on from JAGSMP010000879.1 coordinate 8,162, forward strand.
TATTAAAACAAAAGAAACACAAAACGTAACAACAAGAATAACACGTAATAACAAGTAGGTAATACTAAGTAATAACAATAAGAATTTAATAAAAAACAATTGAACTGTCGCTTGCATGCGTGTCCAAAGTCATCACGGAACTGTCTCAGAAACTAAAATCAATAATTAATCCCGCCAAAACTGAAGCCTACACTTTGAACATTCCCACAGACCGTCAAATGTTATGACATTGCCAACTTTTATTTTATAAGTTTAGTTTCCATATGATCCCTACGACTACTCTTTCATATGGAATTTAGAAGTTATAGTTGTAATTTTTTAATACAATTAGACAATCAATTGTACCCTGACGAAACAAGCAGTTCGTTACTACAAAATGATATTGAAATTAATAAACGTACTTACTTGGGTTTGGTTATCTTTGATTTTGTACAAGAAAATAGAAATAAAATGGTATTGAATAATTTAATAGTTAAAATCAATTGCAATTATGATCGACAGGTAATTAATCTAAAAATAATTATTTTACTTTACTTTTATTGACTTTCCGTTTTAATCCATCCAATACTTTGATTTGAAAAGAGGTACGTCAAAACTATTAAAAATTACTTGCAAGTTTTATTGTAATTGCCGCCTCTAATTTTATGTCGCTTGCAAACAAATCTTAGTAGGTAATTGGGGAATTTATATGTTGGCGCTGACGCGAGGTGACACACAGTCGGCCGGGCGGCGGCAGCGCGTGGTACGAAGGGGCGCGACGGGGAATGCTGCCAGTATTACTGTGCGCGCACGCTATTGGTTCCTCATTCTTCCCGCGCTTTGAAAAAGCGATGTTTCCAATGTACAGTCGCACACACAGCTTTTTGCATACGCGCGACGATGGTTTTAAAAGGAAGGAAAGAAAAATTATTTATATCTATTGTTTTATGACTGAACTAGTGAACGAAAAGGTAAATAGAAGGTGAATGGGGAAAATTGTGCAGTAAAGTTAAATGTATTGAGGAAGAATACCGAAAAATTACCATGTGGTCAACCTGATGACGGAAACATTTATCATTCGCATTGATGATGATGATTCTGATGAGTGATGATGAAGTAGCATCCAGTAACACCAATACACCATCGACATTTGGCTTCCATGTTCCATGTTCCAATGGTATAATGGACAGCGTGTCACCCTTAGCTTAAGTTTTTGTTACAAACTACTTTATTTTACGATAGAAATAAAAATAATGCTCAAGCAAACATTATCCATTTTGAATTTTAACTCTTCCAAAGTTCTAAGTAGCTAGTAAAGTACCTATTATGATTCTACAATAAACCATTAATTACTATTATAATATTATAAAACAACAGCCTAGTACCATGAAGTACTTTAGAACGCGACTGTACCCATGCGCAGACACACCTCCACTATCGCTCAGCGTTCTTTTACGTGACGTTGAGTTTGGCTTCGACGGATATTGACCCTAGTCAGCTGATTTTATGGTTTATTTATTTTAAATTCCATTGCTGCTTTAATGTTTAAGTATTTTCATGTTTTATTTTAATGAAATTAACGTTTTATTTAACATGATGATTTATACTAACACGATGGAGCGTGAATAAAGCTAATAAAACGTTGTGAAAAGATGATTTTTTTTCATCAGGATCGATTTTATATTTCACCCATCATCTAAGATATAGTTAGTACTGTCGTCTGTCTTCGTTTTCGGAGCGTTTCAAAAATACCCTGTATTACACTAAAAAAGACACATCACCGTTTATAATACGACTCGTGTTTCGCTTCTAAACGTGGCATCATCGGGAGAAAATAGACTCTGCCATGGCTAAAAGCCAAGACTTAGTGAATTTTATCTTACTTACTTACTTCTAGTTACTATCTTACTTTTCACGTATTGAGACTGATTGTTAGAGTTTTAATAAATAATGCTGTAAAGATTAACAGCCTGGCCACGGGACATTCGCCATAGCGAATATTCGCGCGATGCGAACGACGAGGCGTCTAGCGACTAAAATAAATGTATAGAAATGTACGGATCAAGCCACGCGCAAAGGCGAGTGGTGAAGCGACCGGTGAAATTTACCGAACGTGGGCGACTGGCGACGCGGCGGGCGACTGAAACAAAGGCATGAATCAGTACGGCGCAAGCCACAAAGTCGAATAGTATAGGAAACAAAATAGTTTAGTTGTTTTGCCGCGAAAAAATGAATACTGAAACTTTTATTGCCGAGATACTTGCCTAAACCAGACTTCTAAATAGCTGGCCTAGCTATTTGGAAGTCTGGCCACCCACACCATAAATTCAAACACGTAGTGAAAAGATTGTGTGAAGAAATAAATTAACTTTTTCTTCAATCCTGGTTGAATATTAACAAGAATATAATCGAAGGTTTCGACACTCATTCTGGTAAATTCGAAAAAAAATTCTGGATACATTCTGTACTTCTTGTGGAATTCTCCAACTTCCGAATATCCGAATATCCGATTCCTATTCAAATCATGTAATCCACAATCCTTTTCAAATATTATGTCTTGAACCAAAAACGATTACTTTAAGCAATATCTATAATATATATAACTTTGATAAAGACATTTCACTCTCGGCCTATCTGGTCGCGGCGGCGAAAGTGACTGCCCGTGGCCCTCAAACCGCGCCGCGCGAATTGTCGCCCCGCCCGCCGCTTCGCCGTTCGTGCCGCCGATCCCCATGGCTAGGCCGTAATATGTAAAAGGGTGGTATCAACGTAGATTCACGCCTAGGAATCGAGCCATACCTAGTAACTAGGAGCAAAAAATGCGTGAAGTATTTTTTGTTCCAAAATACTAATAATCGGAAGATTATTGTTTTTATAGTTTATGGGTATATTCCCCGTGTAGTGGCGGGTAAGAACACCCCCTACCCCATATCTTCCCCTGGGTGTCGTAAGAGGCGACAGAGGGAAACTGAGACAGAGGATAGGCAGCAGCATCTTTCTGATAACAGCAAATTACAATAAAAAACTGCGGTTGCCAACCCGCTCGCCAGACGTGGCAACTATGGCAATTTACCCCCCATGACGAGAGTTATAAAAAGATGGCCCCAAGTCCCCGGCGGCCCCGCTATTCCTGGCTAAGGTGGTAACCATGGTAACGGCGGGGCATGGGGTGCTAAGAATCTCCGGTAGAGGTTCAGTTGCAACATAAGACGACTCGACCTGGCAAAATAAAACGCACATACCCTGAGAACTGACGACAAGATCCTGGACTTGGAAGAAGAAATAGACAAGTTGCGCTGGGGTATTGTAGAATTATCTGAGGTCCGAAGAGAGGGGTAGGACACGGTAATCCTCGAATCCAGCAACTTTTTCTATCACCGGGAGGGTGACCATCTTTCCCAAGGAGGTGTCGGATTTATCGTCCACAAGTCTCTCGTTAACAACGTAATAAAGATTGTGAGTGTGTCGATGAGGGTTGCGTACCTTATACTCAGAATCACCAAACGGTATTCGTTGAAGGTCATACAGGTTTACGTATCAACCCCGGCACATCCCGATGAGGAGGTGGAGGAAATGTATGAGGATATCTCTAAAATCATGCATTCCTCCAAAACCCACTATACGATGTTAATAGAAGACTGAGGGTAGGGAAATTTGGAATAAGACAACGGAACGCAAGGGCCATCAGCAATCCGACTTTACGGGAAAGAGGGACTTTATGATGAACTCTTCCTTCCAGAAGCGGCCCCACAGGAAGTGGAGCCCGACGGTTCGACAAAAACTGAGATTGACTTCAGTATGACGACTAGAAGGCAACTGTTCAGTGATGTCTCAGTGATCGCGAGGGTGAAAACTGGCAGCGATCACCGAATGGTTAGAGGCACACTGAACCTAAACGTTAAGTTGGAGCGGTCTCGTCTAATGAAGTCAACGCTCCTTCCCCCTCTTGCTCTAATCCATAGTCCCGAAACCTTTCAGCTCGAGTTACAAAACCGTTTTCAGTTCCTAGAATATTGCAATGCAGTGGACGATATGAATGACAAGCTCGTGGAAATTGTCCATGCGGTCGGAGCTAAGTTTTGCAAGACCCACCGCAGAAGAACAAAAATACTCTCCGATCACACTCTTAGTCTCATTGCTGTTTTACGAGAAATGAAGCTTGATAATTTGATAGATCTCCAAATGCATGCGTGACTTACGTAACTTTAACACTGCTCGTATTGAAGAAGTCGTCTTGTATTGGTAGGCGAAGTGTAGGGCGACCCCCCACTAGATCTAGTGACGACCTGGTAAGACATGCAGGAAGTCGATGGATGCAGGTGGCTCAGGACCGTGCTTTGTGGCATTCCTTGGGGGAGGCATATGTTCAGCAGTGCACTTGTGAAGGGCTGTAATGATGATGATGATGATGATGTTGATAGTTTATGGGTGACAAACGTCAACGTGATAAACATGCACACAGTCCACCTGATGGTGAGGGAATGCTGGGGCCTGGGGCTGAATGATGGTGATGAAGCAGATCATTATAATGCGGATGCGTTGTCATCTCTGCGGACGAAGATGGAATGCCTCGTTTCGTAAAACGTTTCGTTCTCGTCGTTGGAGTAAAAAGGATCTCCGGTTCTCTACACTCACCATACGAAACACGGCAGCACTAAGCTGCTATTTTACGGTGGTATACTGTGAGAGCACGGTCCTACCCCGGCCGACCCATTCGTGCTACAAGCATAATAAAGCTACAGCTTGGCTCTACCACGTAAAAAATAGTATCAATAATCTTGTACATAAATTATGTACAAGTTTCGAATCCGCGGCCCATAATTATGCAGCTATTTTCTTATTGTGCTACCGAGATGTTAGCATGTAAATAATAACTAGTAGGTATTTAGATTTAATAATATAGTATTTCACGATACGATGTCAGGAATTCGACGGCAATAACGTGTTGAAGTAACTGACAAGGAACTTCTGAAGTTCATGTATTGTATGTATTCACTCGACTACAAACTCAATATGGAGTGAAGATTCGGTAATGGTATTTGTCATGCAAATTGCCAATTCGGTGCACACGTATAAAGCGTATAAAGGGGTCTTAGCGAGTTTTCTCAAAGTCGCCTATACGAACGTGTTTTAGCTTTGATCCCTTATTACTTTAATACTATGAATTTATTCTGTAACTTAATTCTATAATTCGCTGGATTTCTACGTCGAATGTTTTGTAGTCACATCTCAAAACTTTAAAAGGGCCTAAGTAGGGTGCCTCGAGTGGTCTTCTTGCGGGCCCTTGGCGGACAAAGACATGCGTCGAAGTTCTGAGGTTTTTGGGCAAATAATATATTCGACTGGAACTGCCATGCCAAGACGTAGGCTGTGGAGTCAATCTGCTGACGTGCGCGCGTAGGCAACCAGCCACGGTGGTCACGTCTGTCTCCATATTGGGACTTGGGGAAAAGAACTGTCCAGGTAAGCGGAGTGATTCGCCGTAGACTAGCTCTGCTGCAGATGATTGCAAATCCTCTTTCCAGGCGCTGCGGATACCGAGTAGGACCCATGGAAAACTTCAACCCAATTTGAAGACGAGTGGCAGGTGATGGCGGACTTCAGGTGGCGGTGCAGTCTTTCCACGAGACCATTGGCAGTTTGGTGATAAGGTGTGAATAGTATGATGTGTTACACTGACCATCGCAGCAAGCTCCTTGAAAGTGTGCGATATGAACTGTCTGCCGCGGTCTGTGGTGATTTTTTCTGAACATCCGAAGCGTGAAATCCATCCATTTGTTAGCGCGATGGTTCACTTCTCTGCTGTCATGTCCTGGAGTGGGTACGCCTCAGGTCAACGAGTGAAGCGGTCGAAAATCGTGAGGCAGTACCTAGAACATAACGGTAAGGGACCGATCAGCTCAAGATGTATATGCCGGAAGCGTGCTGAAGATAGCATGAATGATGGGAGCGGTGCTGAAGTGTGCCGAGATACCTTGGATCGCTGACAGTGCTAGCACTCTTTTGCCCATTGCCTACATTCCCGCTTAATGCCAGGCCAAACGAACCTCTGCGTCGCCAGCTTGACAGTAGCCTTCGCTCCTGGATGACTCAAGTTATGTAGTGCGTCAAATACCTGCTTACGGAATGAAGGTATGATATACGGCCGTGGACCCGGGGTGGACACGTCACAGTATATCTGCAAGTCCCGTCCCGGTGTCCTAAGCTTCTCCAAGTTCAGGGCAGAGCCGTTCTTCAGCAGATCCTGTAGCTCGCTGTTGGTGTCTTGCTCACTGGCTAGGGCCTGGTATTCTAATGGCATAGAAATTTAATTAATGTGGGATAGAGTGTCACCGACAATATTATCTTTTTTGGCGATATATCTAATGTCCGTAGTAAACTGGCTGATGAAGTCAAGGTAGCGAAACTGACGTGGCGAGTAGCTCGCTCGGTGCATTGTAAAAGCAAACGATAGTGGCTTGTGATCTGTCATGACCGCGAAATTTCGTGTTTCGACCATGAAGCGAAAGTGTTTGATGGCTTCGTAGATGGAAAGAAGTTCACGATCATAAGGGCTATACTTACTCTGGCTTGGACTTATCTTTTTGGAAAAGAATGCCAGTGGTTTCCATTCGTCGTCCTGGTATTGCTGCAGGACTGCCCCTATTGCCGAATCTGAAGCATTTGTATAAATCGCCAACTCTGCTTGCAAGTCAGGATGTACCAATAGTGTGGCTTCAGAAAGACTGTTCTTGCAGTAATTAAAGGCCTCCAACAGAGTGGGTTTCATGTTGGTAGGTTGCGAACTTTTCATCTTAGGGCCGGCTTTCGTCGTCTTTTGGTTCAGTGGGGCTTGAATGGTAGCTGCGTTTGGGATTAAGCGGCGATAAAAGTTTACCATACCGAGAAAACGCCTGAGTTCCTTGGCGGTTTTTGGTGGATGGAATTCTCGAATATCTGAACCTTCGCATCCAGTGGCTGGATTCCCGCTGCTGAAACCTTAAATCCTAGGAAGTTGACCTCAGACAGATGACGTACTAGCTACTTGCGCAAGTACTGGACTGTTGGCTAGCATTGCTGCAGGAACAACGTCATTGACACGGTCTGCAAGCTCGGCCAAGTCTTCAAGCGACATCTTTGTTTGCTGCGCGGCGATGCAGGTCTGCAAGTGCGTAGGAAATTGACTTGCCCACATTGTCTTGACGAATTCGGATGGTACATTTGCTCAAGGTAGGTGCTGCAAATACCGAATGAATTGCGTCGACTTTCTGTCTCCTATCTCTTCATGCATCAACAGCTGTTTGATCTTTCGTTCCTGGGAAGCAGAGAGTCTTCGTATCAACTCTGCCTTCAACGAATCAAACTTGTTTGTGACCGGTGGGGAAACTATTAAGTCTCGTACTTCTGCTGCGTGTTGCGGTTCCAGCTGTGCCTGGACGTAGTAAAATTTCGTGGCGTCAGCGCTGATGCTGGACAACGTGAACTGCCCCTCCAGTTGCGCGAACCATTGTTCAGGGTCATCAGGGTGGAATGGAGGTATTCTTAACCCGACGTGGCAGGATTCTCCCAAAACAGTTGGCACCTTCAGCTTGCATCTTCCTCGAAGTCTTGAACGTCGGAGATCACCAGTGTAAGTGCGTAGAAGTATAAGCCGTTAGATTTAACAATTAATTTTCCGCAGGCCACTAATATCTATATTTATTAACACGCAAGTACAAGTTAGACAAAAATACAAAAAGTATTTTATTGTATTCAAAACATTGCTTATATAGCTAAAAATAAATAATAATAATTAAAATTACATTTTGCTGCTTGTTTTAAGTTACGCTCCAATTGGTCGTATTCACAAAGAACACAATACCTGCGCAGGAGACCATTGAACTCCGCCCACCCCGCCATCGATGAGAACAATAGGTACACAGGCGGCCATTGAACTCTGCTAATGCTGCGACCAATGGAACGCATGCGCCCTAATGAGCGGGCGTTGCTAATCGGCGACGTAGGATCACCCAATGTATGACGTAGTGGTGGCGTGATCTTAAGGTCCGTTCTAGCTACTAATTTATTCGCCACAGTGCGATGAAAGAAGATATATTGACATCCACTTTAATAAAGCGTGGAATAATGTCACAGATGGTCGCTTGAGGTGGAAGATGGAAGAAGAGGCCTTTGCCCTGCTGTGGCACATATGTATTTGTTAAAAAAATGTTAACCTATCCTAAGGATTTACTCCTGTATCGTGCGCGTGTATTATATGCAAAAATTGCACATGGTCAGATATCCAGCACCGAGTACAACTATTTGTAGGACAAACAAGTACTTGCTCCGTGCAGGATTTGAATCCGTGCACCCGTAGTGCTGAAATCAAACGCTGATAAAAAACAATACTTTTTAAAACACAGTAGCAAGTTAACTACTGTAAATACATTTTGAATGTATATATGTTGTGGACCAAGTGCTTAATAGGGCATTATTGATAATATCTAGTCATAAAGATTTCTTATAATTACGCGAACACTACACATTTAATGTAACTAATTTTACGGATTTTATCGCGTTTAATTTTAACTTTTTAATTCCCGACGGTTCGGGTTTACACCGCCTATGGTCACGGAGGGGACTGAGGTGTTTGACGTCCCGATATCATAGTTCGCACAAGGCAGTTTGGAAAATGCCACGGGTCTTTATGAATAAAGTCCGTTACTTATTGGGCAAAATAATAAAAATATAGGTTAGATTATGACCAGACAATGTGTTAAGTAAAGAAGTTTAAATCAGTATCAATTACGCAGTCCGACTCATATTTCCCGGGCATTATAAATAATTCCCTGATTAATCATTTGGTCCTTAACATATATGACGGCACAAGGGGGTGAGGGGGCTTTCTGGGCCTAGTGGGCTCATTGGGATCCAACGTGGTGGGTAGCCTCGAGCAGAACAATCACAACGGTAATTTAGTCGTCTAGATTTATTTTAGCAATCAAATTAACTAATTACTTTCAGCCGAACAGATACGTCCGCTCGGTGCGAGCATTGGCGATACGATAGAATGCCCTCGCTCCTACGGCAGCATGACTCGGTATGATGTCACGCTTGCGTCAGGTTATTGTTTATCGGGCGAGAACCAGTGTTGCCGCCGTGTAATCATAGATGGCGCCACTGATTGTCCGACATATATTATAGTCGATGATACGTGTGTTAGTGATCGTGTAACTTCTGAACGACTTGATCTATTGAGATAATTCATGCAATATTTATACAATATATTACACTTATCGCGTCACCTGCCGGAAGGAGTAGAACAACGTCTGCCGGGCCACTTATTGAAGTTATAAAATAAGCTAAGTGCTTTTTTATAAAACTGAAGCGACAAACGAACTTACAGTTTACCTGATGGTAAGTGGCTACTGCGGCCTAAGGACACCTGCAGCCAACTTCAAACAAAGAAAGCTATAGGTGCGTTGCCACATCTGAGGACTAAGATGGAATTTTGTTACAGCCTGTGATTGTACTTGATCGCCATACCCTTCATTCCGGTACACAGAAGTGCAAACGCTGCTATGATAGTAGTACCTACCCAGACAGACTTTACTAGATAGAAAATAAGTGCTATTAAAAGTGATTAAGTGTAAGTGCTCTTCGGTCTACTCACACCTTACCATTTGGTGACTGAAAACGCCATCGATCGAGAATCTAAAAATCAAAAACCCCTCCTTTCCCCCTCCACCTCCGGTCACAGGATTGGGGAGAACCCCACACCTGCGGACCATACACAGACTTCGCTAACAATATGTCATTTCACACTTTAGTGCTTCACCACTCAACGCCTCTCTATTTTTAAATAGTGTTAAATTTTGTTAAATATAGTGTTTTGCTATCAGTGATACGTAGTGATTTGCTGATATTATGCTGAAAAGTAAGCGATACTTAAATCAAGAAATAAAGAGACTAAAGTACAAATTACAGCGTGCTTGAAGGCGCAAAGATAGAATATCAAGCAAGCCTCCGAGTGATTCGCCGCTGGACTTGGGTCAACTGGAAGGTAGGAAATAAATCAATTAAATAAAATGGGTTCGTTCTTTTCAAGGGAAATGTAACATAATCCCAAAATAAGTTGGCCACGTTCTTTTTATAGGAACTGCTACACACACCTTTCAAATAATATCAGATAATGAAGAATGTTTACATAATCATTTCTTTGTTTTCTGTAATAAGATATTGAATTACCCTAATTGTAAAAAAAAAGATTTTTAGATTAGCTCAATGAGAAACCGCTAACATGAAGGAGCTTAAAGGCAATCCTAAGGAACCAATTGGGCTAGACGGTCCGATTGGACCTGTACTTGCAAATAAATTATCGCAGAAACGCCGATCATCCCTGCGTCAAATTCAAATATAGATGCTGACATACTAAAAGTCCTGGGCAAGGACTTGTCTTCTATGACAGAATTTGGTCTAGACATATACTGCGAATTAGGTATTCGTCTGCAACCTATAACCACATCAGGCTTAGACAGAGATTCCGTGAAGCACTTTGTGCTTAATACTTTATCCTAGCCAACTGCACAAAAATTGGCGCTACAACAATGAATGACAAGATAAAGGTACCCGAGACTGCTAAAACCAGAAACGTATGACTGGAAGCATGCCTCGACTGGCCATCGGTATCTGTCGGGGCCTCAGAGGGTGCGCCAAGCCGCACCCATATTGCTATCGCCCCACCATACGCAGGACAACTGGCGTTGTTTATAAAACAATGGTCTATTACCAATGACCGCGTCATATTGTCGTGGAATAAGAGGCTGTAACCCTAAATTCATAACTGCTTCATACCTAAACGGACGATAACCAAGCCTGCACTCTTTCTCTAACGCGGAACAATTAATAATTTAATATTTATTGTGGCAATAACGGCCAACAATTCATGTTTAACATCTTTTACACCCAATCCAAATGGCAAAATGTACTTCATTCTCAAGTTTGAAAACTTTAATTAACTTAAAGTGACGAGCCATTTTCAACAAAGGATTTCTGAAATATGCATTTGATTGACTGATGAAAAGCTATCGTATCGCAAAGCCATCTATGCAAACAAGGCAATAGTTTATATAAAAACAAAAGTGACAAGCAGGCTCGGGTCTCTTAAAGTCTTTTTTAAGCCAGTTTAATTTCCTGACTGCTCAGACCTGCATATAAGATTTTGTCGGGATATTTTTCATATGTGCGTATGGGGATTTTGTTGTTGCTCCCACCACAGTGCCTGTTCAGTCTTTGAAAACTTCTAGTCCGCGTGTGATAATTTCAAGACACGGTTGCTAAGGCCGCCATCGTTTGTCCTAGCGACGACATGCGTCGCTGGATCTCTTCCACTGCAGCGTCCAATTGCGGGACCGTCCTGTGACGCACCTACGTAACGACGCATGCATCTTGTTTTCCAAAACAAGCAGCCGTCATATTTTGACTTTGACTTTTTTATATTTTCAGTGTAATTTTTAAGTTACTTTATTGTGTTTTTAAATTTGTTTTAAGTTATTCTTTTTGTGATTGTATTTAATTGTTTTGAATGCAGTCCGTGACCCAATCTTGTGATGGCACGTCGAACGCGACCCATACATGTACACAGTGAAACAAATCATTCAAATCTTTAAAAGGCCTCAACATACACACTACAAAAACACACAGGAAATGCATTAGCCAAAACAGTTCACTTTTAGACATCCACCCCATTATTCCGAGTGCGCCTACTTTTGTAGCCAACGATTCAACTCCTTTCCACCCATATCTTAGCCATTTGAAAAATAGTATACCGATAGATAAAATAATCGAGCACGAATAACCGTTGCTACACATTTGTCACAATTAATCCAGAAATGTTACATAAGCAATTGTACTCAAGACTGGCAGAACCTATTTTTATTTTCATACAGCACACTACATATAATAAGAACTGATAAACCAAATTTATCCTTGACATAAAAGATTAAAAATAACTGTGCTGTCAGCTCCTCACCTTCTCCCGCACCTGTAATCAAACATGATGCCTCTCGTAATCGCAACAAACTCATCAAAAACAAAATTTGTGATGGAGATCTCAAAGGTGCCGCTCGCCTTTTGTTCTCCAACGACGTGCTATCACCAGACACCCCTGACACCCTTCAGGCCTTACGGACAAAACATCCTCCAGCTCCAGTAAACCCATATTTTCTCGACCGACCAACAGTAGGGCAAGCATGCCTTCAAATTCAAAACAAAGATGTTACGGATGCCATTTTATCTTTTAAACCCGGTTCGGCTGCAGGTTTGGATGGAATCTCACCCCAACATTTGAAAGACTTAACATCGCATTCTGTGGGTGATGCAGGTGAGCAACTTGTAAATTTGATCACTAAATTAATCAACTTTATGTATTCCGGTAAGGTCAATCCAGAAATTGTTACCATTCTTTTCGGCGCGAACCTCATTGCCCTCACCAAAAGGGACGGAGGGGTGAGACCAATTGCTGTTGGATCAACACTACGACGCCTGGCCTCCAAAATTGCTGTTCGACATATTTTACCAAAATTAAATTTAAAAAAAAAAATTTGAACCCGTACAATTAGGCTTCGGTGTAAAAGGAGGGTGTGAGGCAGCCGTCCATGCCCTACGCTCTATCCTAACTTACGGACATCCTGACGTGTTGCTCAAAATTGATGTCAAAATCGGCATGAGTTTGATTCCATGGAAGATGGGCCGGGTGCTGGTATGGGATGCAACCTGTTAAGACACACTTGCCCCTTCCCGTCTACATGGAACTAACAACAGAGCTGTTGCGGCTTGTGAAGCGGCTGAAAAGCTAAAGCATGCAAATACAGGGTCTAGGCTCGAATATGTTTTTGTCCCATTCGGTGTCGAGACCCTTGGTTCGTGGTGCTAGCGCTATAAGGCTTTTAAGGAAATAGAAAAAAGGTTAGTCGACGTCACAGGAGACCGAAGAGCTGGCAGCTACTTCGGACAAAGAATTAGTCTAGCTATTCAAAGGGGGAACGCCGCCAGTATCTTCGGAACCATGACTAAAGGGCCTCCTTTTTAATAATATATTTTAGTTATTATAATATTTTTTAAGGTTTTTAGTTTAAGGTATATTGTTTTAGATAATAATATTAAAGACTTGCATTTAAATTACATTCAGTAACTGTCAAATAATCTAAATAATTTATTATTTTATTATTTAAATAAATTGTCCCCACATTGGCATTTGCCCCACATAGCGTGAAGTAGAGGTTTACCTCTGCGTTTCTCTTGGTGAGTGCAGGTGGCCGGAGGCCCAATTCCCCCCCACACCTCCCCATCAACATGGTAGCGGAATGAAACGAATGACTACCCCAGGAGGGTACCAGCACCCCTGGAGAATCCCTCGTTGAGCATCCACGACCAAGCTACTCCACTCCTGAGCGTGGGTGCACAGGCTGCCCCGCGTATCTGTGGGGGGGGGGGTCAAAATTCCGCTTGCGACTAATACTGCTCGGAGCAAGCGGAGCAATAAGACCAAGGCAACCCCTGTCACGCTATCCGTGATTTTTTGCAACATCAGGGGACTTCCTTCCAACCTTAACGCAGTCCACTTCCATCTAGAGACGGCGAAGCCGGTCTTGCTCTTTTTAACCGAGACTCAGGTGTCCTCTCCGGTCGATACTTCATACCTCTCCTACCCGGGGTACAAATTAGAACACTCCTTTGTGCCCCGGGCTGGAGTTTGCGTATACGTCAGAGAGGACATCTGTTTTCGACGCCTCGGTAGCCTTGAAGGTACGGACCTGTTCATCCTATGGCTGCGCGTAAACAGCGACGAACGTTCCCGCGTCTACGGGTGCCTCTATAAGTCCCATAGCGGTAATGCCGAAACAGACCGACTCATCGACCACGTCCAAATGGCTACAGATTCCTTGTTACAGCAGATCCCATCCGCAGAGATCGTGATTTTTGGCGATTTTAACGCCCACTATGCCGAATGGCTTGGTTCACGTTCAACCGATCATGCAGAGAAATCTGTTTATGACTTTGCTTTGGAATATGGTCTGACACAGATGGTTACTTCGCCTACGCGGATTCCAGATGTGGAGGATCATGCATCTTCCCTACTGGACCTTCTGATGACCTCTCATCTGGACGGATATCAGGTTTCCGTCGACGCTCCTTTAGGCTCGTCAGATCATTGTCTTGTCCGGAGTGTGGTGCCACTCACACAGCTGCCCGCCGTGTTTGGCACTATAGGTCGGCCGATTGGGATAGGATGCGGTCTTTTTTGGCATCCTACCCTTGGGGGCTGGTTTGCTTCTCGCCGGAAGATCCCAGCGTTGTTGCTGATTCTGTTGCTGAAGTGATATTTCAGGGTATGGAAATATTTATTCCATCCTCTGTGGTGCCCATCGGAGGCAGATCCTAGGCATGGTTTGGTCACTCCTGTAAAACAGCATCAAGCTATAAACAGGATTACTACCGGGCCTGGGGTGATGCGTCAACGTCTCGGGATGTAAACACCAGCGCTCTTATAGAGAAGTATAATTCCGCCTCCAGGTCCTTCAAAAGAGTTATTGCCAAGGCAAGGTCTGAGCACATCGGCAGAATTGGCGAGAAGCTAGTTCACCTTCCTTCGGGAACCCGTGCATTCTAGTCTCTCGCCAAGGCTGTCCAAGGGAACTTCTGTCAGCCATATCTTCCATCTCTGCACAGAGAGGACGAATCACTGGCCCATGCCGCAAAGGAGAAAGCCGATCTGTTAGGCTCTCTCTTTGCGTCCAACTCGACTCTAGATGACGGGGGGGAACACACCGCCGACCATCCCGCGGTGTAAGTGCTCCATGCCGGATGTGCGGTTTACGCAGCGCTCGGTTCGCAAAGCACTCTCTCCTGAACGCCAGCAAGTCGAGTGGGCCTGATGAGTCCCTCCCATTGTGCTCAAGACTTGTGCTCCGGAGTTGGCATCGGTTTTAACGCGTCTTTTCTGGTACTCCTACTCCCTAGGCGTAGTCCCAAATTCATGGAAGACAGCTTTGGTCCACCCAATCCCTAAACATTGCGACTCTTAGACCCGACCAACTACAGGCCTATCGCCATCACCTCCTTGTGTCTCCAAACTAATGGAGTCTATTATAAATTCCAGCTCATGAGGTACCTTGAGGATCGCCAGCTGATTAGTGACCGCCAATACGGTTTTCGTCGCGGTCGATCAGCTGGTGATCTTCTGGTCTACCTGACTCATAGATGGGCGGAGACAGTAGAGTCCAAGGGGAGGCATTGGCCGTTAGTTTGGACATGCACAAAGCGCTTCTTTTGAAGCACCCTTCCTATGGGCTTCCCGAGAAATTGTGCAATTGGATCACCAGTTTCCTTGCTGAGCTTGGCCTTGGAGCATCAAGGTCGTAGTAAACGGTGTATGCACTGATTACAAGCCTACTAACGCTGGTGTTCCACAAGGCTGCGTGCTATCACCAACGTTAGCTTTGCATATCAATGATATGTTGCAAGCTGGTAACATTCATTGCTATGCAGACGACAGCACTGGTGATGCCTTATACACCGGCCGTGCCAATATTTCTCGGGAAAACGACGCCGAGTACCGGAACAAGCTTTTGTCTGAAGTCGAGTCTTTGCTGAACAAAGTCTCGGATTGGAGGCGATTAAATCTAGTCCAGTTTAATCCTCAGAAGACACAAGTTTGCGCGTTTACCGCTAAAAAGAACCCTTTTGTCATATCTCCTCAGTTTCAAGGCACTCCCCTTGCTGCCTCAGCTAGCATCGGAATCCTCGGCATCGACATATTGAATAGTGTGCAGTTTCGTGGTCACTTGGAAGGGAAGGCCAAATTGGCCTCTAAAAAGCTTGGCGTGTTCAGCAGAGCGAGACCGTATTTCATGCCGGCACATCGCTTGAAACTTTACAAAGCGCAAGTTCGGCCTGGAATACTGTTCTCATCTGGGCCGCAACCCAGTGCCAGCTCCTTCCACTTGACCGCATCAAGCGCAGAGCGGTTCGTATCGTCGACGACCGAGTTCTTTCTGATTGGCTCGAAACACTGGCGCTGCGTAGGGATGTTGCATCCATGTGCATTTTCTATCCATTCTATCGCGGGGAGTGCTCTGAGGAATTGGTCGACGACTGTGCGTCTTACTAGAATTTTCTTCCTCGTACAATTCTCTGTGGAATTGTTTACCACCGGCAATTTTTCGGACCGATACGACTTAGAGACCTTCAAGAAAAGAGCTTACGCCTTTCTAAAAGGCCGGCAACGTATCTGCAATTCCTGGTGTTGCGGTTGTTCATGGCGGCGGTAGTCACTTACTATCAGATGAGCCGCATGCTCGTTTGGGGCAAACGAGCATTCTTATATAAAGAAAACAAATTGGGATTTTCTCCCAATTTGTTTTTCTTTTTTAATTATTTTATTTTAATTTACCAAATTATTCATGCATATAAAATGCCTCCACGATGGAGGCATTTTATATGCATGAATTGCGCAAAGACAAGTGTCCGGTCCCAGAACAATACCTTGGGGCCATGCAAAATACTAGTTCCGTGCAGGATTCGAGGCTTGCAGCCCCTGCGCCGCGGCTCGCTGCTGGACCGCTGCGCTCGTAGCATATATGATTATATTATTAATTTCTGTTCCTATCTGCGAACAAAAATAAAAATAAAAAAATTAATCTGGAGGTAGCCGTGGTTATCTATGACATTGGGACGTCAAACACCTCAGTTCCCCGTGACCATGGATGCTGTAAATTGCTCGAAACGTCGGAATATAAAAAAGTTAATATACGCGATAAAATCCGTAAAGACTAGTTTTATTCAAATGTGTAGTGTTCGCGTAAATATAAGATATCATCAATTAATTAATTTAAGATTTCAATTTCTAAAAATAGTCGTTCTTTTAATATATGTAATGTGAAAATTGCGCACAATACATACAGCATCGGCATTCGTTGTCTCTTTGCTAATAGGCCATGAAATACGCAAAATGTTAGTAATGTGAGTTTTAAGGGTGTCTAAAGATAATAACCACCTCTACCAAAACACGATAATGACATCAGTCATTCTAAATTACTAAAAGCTGTAAATAACATTAACTAAATAAATTGAAAAATTGACAAAATGTGTTACATTTTGCTGCTCACTATTAACATTAAATATCTTCTTCAAAAGTCTTCCTAATGCACAAAAACGGCTCGACGGATTTTATTGACATTTTTGTGTGTGTTTGAATGGGTACCTAGATGGTTTAGATTTTCATTTGCCGGTAGATGGCACTGTTGTCGAGATTCAGAAATCATCCATGTGAAACCGGGGTGGATCGCTAGTATAATAATAAATATTTAAAACATTGTACCGACACATCGATAAAATTATTATAAAAATTCCCGATCTAATTAATATCTCAAGTGTTTAAACAAATCAGCCCACACTAGCCATATTTAATATAGATGAAAAATCCGTAATTTGTCCAGCTCAAACTCTAAATATATATTTGGAAAAATCTCCCAGTTACTTTAACATAATGCCTTATTCTTGACGTTTAAGAAACTACTCCGGCCAGCTTGTACGCAAATGCTAAGTCGTTGGATCAGAGATACACTAAAATATTTGAGTTTTGATATGTCCATATTTACGGATCATTAGTACTCGAAACGCCGCCACATCGCGCACCAGTATCTCCTGGGTGAACGCTGATTAGTAAGACGGCTGGATGGAGTAGTACTACCATTTTCAAATTTTAGAAAAGCAATATAACAACGATGCAATTGACGTCCGTAACTAATGATATCACTTATAAAATAATACAATGTACTCAATATTGCATTATTTAATGAATACATAATCTTTATCCTCTTAAATGGCTACTTGTAATGGTACTTTTACCTAACGTTAGAACGTAATTTTTTGGCGAAATTATAACACTTCGACTTTATAATCCGATAGATTAATCCGAAAAGATTATATAAATATAACTTTTATGTGTAAGTTTCATACAAAATAAAAAAAAATAGTGTAAAAAGAGTATTGTAGACGTGTCAAATTTCCAAAATAGCCATCCCCTGTGTATGGATGTTATATTGATTTCTTTATTATTCATAAATATTAAATTAATATTTATGAATAATATTTTTTATCGTTTGTGTTAACTCAATTAATTTTCAGGGAAAACGAAGCTAACTTTTGCTTAAAATTTTTCCTCTTTGTTATATGCCTATATAATAGTAAGCTATTAAATTTGAAATATATACACATGTTTATATTTATGTATTTATCACATCTTTGTGGCAAGTAAATACAGAGTAGTCTTACCCTCCCTAAATGGATTTTGATATTTCCTGTTCTCGCTCTAAATATCTACCTACCTGTGTTTAATAAGTTCCAGTTACTAATCTAGAGGACAAAGAACGAAGTATAATTAATGATTAAACGCTTCGTCCGAAGAGATTATTAACTTACTCCCGCCCGGCCTTCTGGTACACAATTATCCAGGAAATATCAAGATGTTTGTGTTCAGCTCTAAACTTAATGACATATCGGGAGCAGAGCCTGTGCATGGTCTGCAGGACCGGGGTTTTTCCACTTCTGTGATCGGAGGAGGAGGGAGAAAAGGGTTTTTGATTTTAGATTCTCAACTATAGTGAGTGGTGAATCCTAGACGTGATACTACATGTGTTTAATAAGTTCCAGTTACTAATCTCTTCGGTCGAGGCACCTCGTATAGTTATGATAGAACTTCACTTAAGGTAAGATCGTTTAATCATTAATTATACGGCAGAGAATCCTATGTGCGCCACGAGCAAAGTGACCAAGGTACAAGAGAAATGAGAAGCCCATGCAACTCTCACATTGTGTTTATATTATAGTACAATGAGTGGATTATAGAATAATAAGTCTTTCTACTGTGGGGCCTTGGACAAGTAAATATATAAAGATATATTACAGTTAATACATTAACTTAGCAGATAAAGTTCCAAATTACGATTTATTACTCAGTAATATTTTGTACATTAAAAACTGTTGAGTAATGGTGGCGTAAGAATATCTACTACCCCATATCATCCCATTGGTGTCGTAAGAGGCGACAAAATACCAAATAATAACAAAATGCTGTTGCCAACTCGCTAGCTAAGCGTAGCAACTATGGCAAATACACCCCTACGACGTTACATACATTTTGTACGTCGTGGAGCCATGCTGGAGCTATTTTATGGTTGTAACACGAATGGATCGGCTCGACCGGAAGGACCACACTCCGCTCTCAGGAATACTGGCGTAATGTAGCAGCTCAATGCTGCTGTGTTTCGTATGGTGAGTGTAGAGAACTGGTGACCCTTTTTACTGGATAGGAGGCGTTCCATCTTAGTCCTCAGGACAACGCGTTTGCATTTTGATTCTTAATCGAGGATAGATGTAGATGTTTATGGGCCACCGTTTCCACTTACCGTCAGGTGGGCTGTGTACTCGCTTGTCACCATTATTCTATAAAAATTAATTATTTTGTACGTTGAAAATCAAGAATATTTCAATTCAGTTATGTTGCCCAAACAAAATATTGTACAATTATGTTTGGACAACATTACTGAATTGAAGTAAATAATATTTTTGACGTGACAACGTCTTATAAATTGGTTTGCCGGGTGACACTTCAAGAAACTGCGTTACGCTCCGCTCACGTTATGCGCTCACAATGAGAGCGAGTGAGAGGCACGCGTCCCTTCCACTCGGGCATGGTTAGCCCGCCTAAGAGCGAGAGAGATTTTACCACTCAAAGTCGTTGTCACGTAAAACTTTCGCCCGTATACCGACTTTACAGGCAACCAATTTTTTAATATTATTGTAATAATGTTTCATTATATTGAGAGATTCATATTCTTTATTCTATATTCGAACGTCTATTATCCTCAGTTTATATAATTATGTTACTCTATGGTCTAATATTTCAAGCCCCTCGAGATGGATATTGACGGGAACTTGACCGGCGGTGGATTGCTGCTCCTATATTATTGTTGAAATAATGGTTGGAAGTGGATTTAGATATGTAAAAGTTGTGCAATTTTGTGTTTTATGTCTGCGCATGTGAACTATTAGTAGAAACAGTGAAACAAGTGCTCCGATGGTCGTGTAAATCTCAATATGAGGTGTTTACTCAAATATTATAATTTGTGAAGTGTGAAACCTCATAAATTATAATATTTGAGTAAAACACTTTATACATATTGTCCTTTTTTAAGACATGGGGCGGTAATTATTAAAACATATTTTTTGCCAAGCTCAAGCCTTACGAGGTTAAAATTAATAGCTATTATACAAATTATTACAACACTGATCTAAAACAATTCAAACTATATACACAGATATTTCCATGGTCATATATGCGCATAGATACATGCTAAATCCCAAAACAAGAATTTAATTTTTCACGATGCTACGATTGCTCTCACACAAAATACTCTGTTGTGAATGTAGATCTGGAACTATACTGGAAACACGCGGTTTCTCAATAACCAATCACAGCGCGAGGAGCTTGGGCCCCCATCAGCTGCCAGGATGCCTCGATAAGCTATGTTCTATTAATAACTTCTATAACGGATATACCACTGCCCTTAAAGTGAGATGTTGTTTTGATGAGAGTAGAATATAAATCGTTTAAATTATCGGCTTTACAATTATAAAAAACAAAGCTAATTTAAGTTATTTATACAGGTGACGTCCAAAGATAAAATTTAGATGCCTTATTTTGAGGGGTATCCGAATCTCCTCCATGTATGTTCCGCGATTCTTAGTAGTTTAGAAGATAGAAATGTTTTTATGATTTTTTTTCATAATTTTCACCTGACAACGATTTTGCTTTTTTTCACTTTCTATTGGACGTTTAACAATTGACATTTTCAATTATATTTGTTATACATATTATCTATAAACTTTAGGTTTCTGCACTCTTATTAATATAAACTTTAACTATGCCAAATTTCACACCTCCGTGAGCGCAATATTCTTAAAAGGGTAAAATCCTTAACGTATTAATATATATATTAATACGTGAAGGGAAATTTTACCCATTTTATGAAAAAAAATGTCAATTGTTAAATACATAATAGTCTATAGTCAAACAGTTTCACAGAGTAGAGGTTGTCGGCAAAGACTTTTAAAATGTTGCCAAATAAAATAACTACGAACAGATTGACGGAATGAACTGTGAATCAACCTACAGGGCTCAACCAGGTCCATTTCCTGTGGGGCCGCTTCTAGAAGAAAGAGTCCATCATAAAGAGTCCCTCTTTCTCCATGAAGTCGGACAGCTGCGGGCCCCTTGGGTTATAAATGAATAATTGATCATTGTAAAAATATTATACTATGATAATAAGAAATACAGAAAACAGTTTTTATTTCACATCGCAGAAAATTGACAGTCTCAGTTTCGTTTATAGCCTAGAATATTTTTAAAACGCAAAGCAAGGGTTCCTTTAAAAGTGACCAGAATAAAATGGTTCCGCGAGGGAAATAAGCGGTTGGCTGAGAGTCAAATAGCTGTAATAAATATACCCATGCCATTAAAACCCACTGCTAAACCAAAAGGCCTCCCCAAAAGATGTCCTACATCTTTGACGCTGCTGCCCGTTTTCAGTCAGGAAACCAATACAGTACCATTATAATAGTACTCATTACAAATTTCAATCTCTACTTTGTCACCCTTAGAGGCGGATTGTTTTCTCCAAATTATGGAACCACCCCTGTTAGGTTATCAAAGCCAGGGATGAATGAAAACTCAATGTCCTCGAAAGTATAGATACTTTATTCAATATAATTAGTAAACCTTATATACATTTTCAATAACCTAACCATCGTGATTTAAAAACGTGTAGCGATATATAGTTTGCTGGTTACAAGATAGAAATATAACATGTTTGTTTATTCAATCGTATATTAAACAAAAGATTTCCTCATACTGTATGCACAATACCAGTTACCAATTTAGTATTTAGCTCGAAGATTTTTCAATTACAGAGGTCCAATCCTAAATAATCTTGCAACAAATTATTAAATATATTTATGTCCGTCAAATCACTAGACTATGAACAGATAGAAAAGCTATTTGAAAGTGTTGTTTAAATATATATACACACACACACACACACACACACACACACACCACATTAATAACAACAAAAACTCAAACACTGAACAAGTATATTTTACATACATACATACATACATACATATAATCACGCCTCTTTCCCGTAGGGGTAGGCAGAGACCACTTCTTTCCACTTGCTACGATCCTTACATACTTGTTTCGCTTCGTCCACTTTCATTATTCCCTTCATACATGCTCTTCGGTTTAGGGTACTCTTGACCTGGCCTTTTTTCAAGACGTCCCTGATTTGGTCGAGAAACGTCCTCCTAGGTCTACCCCTTCCAACACTTTCATTCACACTCGCCTTATACACTTTTTCGTCAATCGTTCTTCATTCATTCTCTCGACATGGCCAAACCATCTCAGCATACCTTTCTCAATTTTTGTCACTACATCTTCTTTCAAATCACAACGTTTCCTTATCTCACTATTTCTTATCCTGTCACTCAATTTAACTCCTATCATACTTCTTAACGCTCTCATCTCAACTGCATTTATTCTGCTTTCAAGTTTCTTCTGCCATACCCAACTTTCACTTCCGTACATGAGTGTCGGAACCAACACCCCCTCATGCACAGCCAAACGAGCCTTGTTAGACAACTTCCGACTGCTCATAAAGGAGTGCAAAGCTTCATTCACCATGTTTCCTGCATTCACTCTTCTTTCGATATCACTCTCACACTTTCCATCTCTTGTAAACTTTGAACCCAGATACACAAACTGTCTCCTTCACCTGTTCAATTTGTTCATCTCAATCACGATATTGCAGTCTGTCACTGCCTCATCTCTTTCAAACACCATCACTTTCGTCTTCTTTACATTCATCTTCATTCCCTTTCTAACAAAGCTCCACTCATAGCAGTTACCATCTCCTGCAACTCCTCGGCCGAAGACGCAAGTAGTACTTGGTCATCAGCATACAGAAAACATTTGACGAGTAACTCATTCATTCTCAACCCACTTTCATTCTCTTTTAAATCTGTCAAGCAATTGTCCATGAACAGAATAAACAGCCACGGTGACGCTACACATCCCTGTCTAACACCTTTTTCGATATTAAACCATTCAGTGTATGCCCTGTTTATCCTTACACAAGCACTAGAATCCCTATAAAGAGATTGCAGTGCTCGTATGAGGATACTGCTCACACGGTTCACGGACAGTGCTGACCACACCATTCCTCATTACCTATCATAGGCCTTCCTAGATCCACGAATGCGCAATAGACCGTCTTGTTTTAGCCAAACACTTTTCGGCTATGCACCGCAAGGAAAAGACCTGATCTTTCTAAATCCGCTTGTGCATCCCATACTTTTCGTCTGTTTCATTCACAACCCTTTCAATCAACACTTTCGCATACAATTTACTGACGACGCTGAGAAGGCTTATACTGCGGTAATTTATGCAGTCCTGCCGTGACCCTTTTCCCTTATACAATGGCACGATTACGGCTTTGCACCAGTTTCCCGGTACTTGCCCATTTCGCCAGCATAATTGAAAAGCGGTACAGCTGACTAGCCACTATGCCCTGCATACCCTGCAGCCTTACCTAATCTCATACTTTTCAACGCTTTCACTATTTCATCCATGCTTATCTCACTTTCATCAACATTTATATTAGTTTCCATGGAAGGTGCCGGATGCTGTACCTGCACTTCCTCTCTTTCAAACAAACTTTCAAAATATTCTTTCCATCTCTGTAACACACATTCTTCTCCTTTATAATGCTCCCATCTTGACTCCTGATTGTACTCAGCTATAGTATATTTTAATCTAATTTTATTACACGTAGCCTTACTGTTTATTTAGTGTTTTACAGCAATATTACTTCTGTTGAGGGAGGGGCCTGGTGATCACATAGCACAGGGCAACCTAGTTTGGGCACCAGTCCCCCACCTAGATCTTATTTAGCTGGTATTTATAGCTGTTATTTAGCTATATAGTTCATTGTTACTTAGTTTATTGTGATTTAATGAGATGTTTTGAGAAAATAAATATTCATTTATTATTATTTATTATTGTTTATGATCTTAGACAACCCCTGACGTTTAAACAATTTAATAAAAATAATCGTCAAATTCGGTTCACAATTGACAAAGATATCGCTTAACATACATACTAAAAAGAACATACATCGAGATATAAACTTCCTTATATTTAGAAGACTCCTAAAAAGTCGTGGCTTCAAATCCTCCATTCGGCTACTCTCACGAACCACTCCCAATACAAGCATTTTAAGTTCACTCGGAGTAAAGTAAAGTTGTCGGGAAGTTAATATACAAAAACCTAATGAATTTATGTTGTTAGTAATAAACTGAGTCGAGTTGTTTTCAGCAGTGCTGCCACATTACGCTATACTAAATTGCATTTCTTGAAAGCATGGTCATTTTAATTAGAGACGGCTAATTTAAGCCAAGGTACAAACGACTGGAAATGAAATGCATTTACATTTCATTCCAGTTACTAAGAGAAGATGAAACTTTTATTTTCACACATTATGCACTAATGAAAAGTTTAAATGCGTTGCGCTGACTCCTTTTATTTCTTTTTAAGTTCTAATAGACGAATTTTATATATTAATATTTTTACATACGGAAAGGTGATAAGCAGTCAACCTATGGTATGTGGATGCTGTAGGCCTTAGACACCTATTTATATTCTTGGTTAAGTAACAAAATACAGATGCGTTGTCTAAGTGTCTTTGTAAAGTCATTTACATTTTCTTTTGGATTTGGGTCAAAAACTTTTATTGAGAATTGTCCAACAGTTTAGTAAAATTACAAATCGTGTACGAGAAATGAAAATTTTTGGTTAAATTACCATGCACTACGTGAATTCCAAATCAAAGTTGTAGAAATACTAAAGATATTTATAAGTCTCCGATACTTTATAACGATTTGAAATCCAATTTCCGTTTGTCACTTAACAAAAAATATAGTAAATGAAATCTCAAACAGTATTTAAAAAAATATTGAAAATTAATCAACGGTTCGGTAAAATTACAAAACGTTTAAGAAAAATATTTTTTTTGTAGAATTACAATGCGCCAATGTAATTTTCAAGTCAGAGTTATAACAATACTAAAAAAAATTGTAAACATTTAATCACTTGAAAGTTATTTCGATTTCAATATTTTTTTAATAATTTTACAAAAAACTGTAGTAATTCAAATTACAAACAATGTTCGTAAATTTAATTTTTTATTAAAACTGACCACAGTTTGTTAAAATTAAAATACGTAATCCTACATTACTACATGAAGTTTGTAAAATTATTACTCATCTTAGTTGGTTTCTCACATGCTTTGGTAAATTACTCGAATTGTATTTTAAATAATTATTATTTGGGTATCCATAAAGTATTCTCATCTGGTTGGACTGAATAAATATATAAAAGTAAATGATAAATATACATAAATATATATTAAATATACTAACATAAATAAATTACTGTATTGTAAATTATTGTTATTGTGTATTATTGGCCACATTGATTTGTAATTTTACTCATATTTTGTTTTGTAAAACATTTGTAATTTTACTAAAATATTTAACAGTGTATGCACGACAAAGTAACCGTTTGGTTTGAGTACGTGGTATGTAGACAACAAAGGGAGGAATTAATTCATGCAATTCCTGCGCAAATTCCTTCTATTTAACGCTGGTATTCTTTCAGACCTCTGTCCTTCCGGACGACATTCCAGATATTTAACTTGCTGCGTAGCTCTTCTTAAATTATATTGTTAGAAATGAGGGTGAAAAAAAAGGACATGAGGGAGGAAAAGTTTAACGATGAGTCCCCACTAATTTGCACATATTATATACCAACAAAATATGCACAATGAAGATGAAACTTTTATTTTCACACATTATGCACTTAATGAAAAGTTTAAATGCGTTGCGCTGACTCCTTTTATTTCTTTTTAAGTTCTAATAGACGAATTTTATATATTAATATTTTTACTTACGGAAAGGTGATAAGCAGTCAACCTATGGTATGTGGATGCTGTAGGCCTTAGACACCTATTTATATTCTTGGTTAAGTAACAAAATACCGATGCGTTGTCTAAGTGTCTTTGTAAAGTCATTTACATTTTCTTTTGGATTTGGGTCAAAAACTTTTATTGAGAATTGTCAGTTTGTTAAAATTAAAATACGTAATCCTACATTACTACATGAAGTTTGTAAAATTATTACTCATCTTAGTTGGTTTCCTCACATGCTTTGGTAAATTAATCGAATTGTATTGCAAATTATTATTATTTGGGTATCCATAAAGTATTTTCATCTGGTTGGACTGAATAAATATATAAAGGAAATAATAAATATACATAAATGTATATTAAATATACTAACATAAATAAATTACTGTATTGTAAATTATTGTTATTGTGTATTATTGGCCACATTGATTTGTAATTTTACTCATATTTTGTTTAGTAAAACATTTGTCAATTTACTAAAACATTTAACAGTGTTTGCACGACAAAGTAACCGTTTGGTTTGAATACGTGGAATGTAGACAACAAAGGAGGAATTAATTCAAGCAATTCCTGCGCAAATTCCTTCTATTTAACACTGGTATTCTTTCAGACCTCCGTCCTTCCGGACGAAATTCCAGATATTTAGCTTGCTGCGTAGCTCTTCTTAAATTATACTGTTAGAAATGAGGGTGAAAAAACGACATGAGGGAGGAAAAGTTTAACTATAAGTCCCCACTAGTTCGCACATATTATATACTAACAAAATATGCACAAACTATACCTAAGGGACGACGCTGGTAACTAGCATGAATCAATCATTCTGAGAGTCTTAGGTGTCATGATTCTGTCCGATGTGTGTGGTGGGGGCTGCCCTACTGTTGGTTTGCATACTGCACCCATTTGGGTGTTATCTTGTATTTAATTTTACTACTTACTGTTTTGTTTGAGTGTTCGTGAAGTCCTTACTGATAACTATCCATTTTCTTCAAATAATTTTGAGAATAATTTCTAACACAAGAAATGGGATAATTATTAATAATATGTTTAAGCAGTATTTTAATAGAAGGCTACGAAAAATAAATATTGAAAGTCCACGCTTTTCAAAATACATAAGGAATTATAGGTAGGACTCAATTGCAATTTATAAACCGAAAGAAAATTAATGGGTTCCACTTGCTACTAAACTTAATGCGGGTATTTAACTAAGGTTTCAACTCATAATATTATGTCTGTTAAACCAAAGTAGTCATGGATTCAACCACACAGAGTGATACAAGTACGTGCATAAATGCTATTGCTGACTTTGCACCCTGTATGTGCCTATATCGCGACACTAGAGTAAGCAATTGTAATAAGGTCTGCATCAAACATGTATTAGAATAAGTTTGCCATTATGTGAGTACATGAGCTTCTGTACGGACATCTCTTAGTTTTATTTTAGTTTTTAAAACGCCTCCACCGCTCCCGTTAACTTGACTGGCGCAGCCGGTAGGATCGCCATTTGCTTGCGCCGTCCGCGAATAAATACGTTTAATATAGTTTTCCGCGTTCGTGCTGCGAGGCGATCCTGCGAACCAATATAAATTTGTCAAGTGGAGACAGCTGAGAGATGACGAAGGCCGGCTGGTGAGTCAAAATTTTCACCTTCCTTTCCTTACCATATTATATAGTTTTGTTATTTTGCAATTAGACCTCTTGCGATATAACGGTATCTGGTTTTACATAAAAATCTGTGAAACTTATATTTAAGAACACTTAAACTTAATAACTGCATAAAAAATACTAGGAATAACTTGATAAGTAAGCGCGTCCATGCAATGACGACGCGATAAGAGCTTGCACTGTGGGAACAAAGCGATTATAACTATTACAAATTATAATTGTAGTGTATGTATGCTTATTAAATTTTTATTGAGGACTCATTTATTTGATATTGTGTATTTTACTTATTAATTGTTTTACTTTTATATTGACTGTGTTTTGATAGTGAGTTTGAATTCTTGTGTTAATTATATTATTTTATCGTCGTATTTTATAAAATAAAGTTGTACAAAATGGAAGATCAAGTGCAAATTAAGATGATTCCTAATGAAATGCTCAAAATTATACCGATATTTAACGGTGATAAGCACCAATTAAATCTTTTTATTCGCAAATGTGAGTATATACTAAATAAATATAGGGGATCCGATGAACAAAATTTATACGTAATTTACGCGATAACAAGTAGACTCGTAGGCGACGCTGCAGCGCTCTTTAGCGAGCGTGAGGACATTAATTCGTGGGAAGATTTTAAAGAACTACTAATTCAACATTTTGGAGACCTAGGAGTGAAGAATGTATTGCTATAGAACTTGAAGGTTTGCGTATCCGAAACAACGAGTCATTTTAGATTTCTGTAATAGGATCCAATCCGTTCGTAGTGTTTTAATATCGAAAGTAAATAGATTAACCGATCAGAATGTAAAAGTAGCAAAATTATTATATATAATAACACATCTCTAAATGTCTTTTGTATAATTTGCCAGAAAATATGGTGCGCATTGTTCGCTTAAAAGCGCCCAGTACACTAGAAGAGGCTTTAAGTGTGGTCATGGAAGAAGTCAACTTCCATGAGCAGTATACCTGCGTAATAAAATGTATAGTAATCCTAGTAATAAACCAACGCCACCCAGTTTACAAATAATAACCCTACGTTTAAATTCGGTACAAATAATTTTAATTCAATGATACCGATGGGCTATAAACCCGATTAACTAACAAATTTAACTTTGGACTTTCACAGGGCCACAATCGAAACTACCTCAATTTAATAATAATCAACAAAATTTTGGATACCGCCCACAACAATTTGGCTTCCGCCACAACAATTTGGTATAAGCCCGCAACAGTTTAACATGCGTCCAACAATTTAATATGCGTCTAACAGTTCGGAATGCAACCACAAACATTTAATAAACCTCAGCAATTCGGTATGCGCACAACAATTTGGAAACCAACAACAAAACTTTTATAAGCCCCAACAATTTGGTTACAAGCCTCAGTTAAATAAAAATCAATACACTGGGCCCAGTGACGTCACAATGCGAACGGCACCACCACTTAAAACAAATCAACAAGGCTTTCAATTAAATGAACTCGACCTAGATAATATTTATTATGATTATGCGTGCGGCGATGTGTACCCAATTTCTTATGATAACTGCTGCTATGAGGTACCCAAGCAGTGGCTATATTCCAGCTCAATTATGAAAATGAAAATTCGACAATAATTCCTGAAGTACCACACGGCGTCCCAACCAATATGGACGACGAGGATTTTCAGGTAGAAGCCTCGGAAAGGTCTACGAAAAGATAGAGTTAAATTGTAGTACTAATTTGAGATTGCCGTTTATTTATATACCGGAAATCGACTCTAAATTTATGATTGATACAGGTAGTACGCGATCATTCATTAGTCCATCAAAAGCCCATAAATACTTTCCAGAGTACATAAGTCACGAACCATTCGAAGTCATTAGCACACATGCATCGAGCAGACATAATCAAGTTATTCAAATCCCGTCTTTACCAATTTTCAACTGTAACGATGTTCATAAACTATACATTTACAATGTCGACTCTAGATACGATGGCTTAATTGGGAATGATATACTTTTAACCTAGAAGCAGTAATAGATTTAAAAACGAGATTCTTAAAACTAAAACAACCGTAATACCTATAATACATAGTAAATCTTCTTACGTTTTGAGTTATCTCCCGTTCCGAGCAGAGTCAAACTCTACAAATTTATATTCGGGTAATGCTGTAATCGATTATAAAAATTTTGTAAGGATGTGCGAATGCCTAGTGCATTAGTGAGATGTAAGGATGGTTATACGACTACAGTAATCCAGAATACTTTAGATATACCGATAAAATTAACTATTAAAAGACCATTGAATGTAGAAGTATATGAAGAGTAAAACGACTAGGTGTGTAGTTAATCATATTACAGATATATCAGATATTGAAGTAGATAAAATATTAGAGCAAAATTTAGAGAAGCTACGCTTAGACCACATGTCGGAAGAAGAACAAAATCGATATACCACTTATGTAGAGAATATAAAGACATTTTTATAGCGATCAAATACCCTTATCTTTTGCTAATGAAGTCAAACACTATATTAGAACAAAAACGAAGACCCTATTTATATCAAACCCTACAGACAACCTGCCGCTCAAACACATGAAATTAAAACCAAGTTCAGAAACTAAATGATAATATGATTCAGAATCCTCCCTTGGTCAGCCCCAGTCCATTTAGTTCCTAAAAGAGAGACGCATCTGGTGAAATGAAGTATAGGATGGTTATCGATTACAGACGTTTAAACGACATAACTGTGGACGATAAGTACCCTTTACCTAATATCACTGACATTTTGACAAACTGGGTAAGTACTTACTTTTCAACCTTGGACTTAGCTAGTGGATACCAAATTTTTTGCTTATCTGAGATCAACGAGTCAGATGGGCAAAAACGGCATTCAGTACAGAGAACGGACACTATGAATTCTTTAGAATGCCTTTGGCTGAAGACAGCTCCAGCCACCTTCCAAGAGCCATGGATAACATCCTAAGAGGCTTAGGAATTCATTGCTTTGTCTATCTTGATGACATAATTATTTTCTCAGTAGCCTCCAAGAACATTTACAAAAATAAGGACAGTTTTGACAGATTGAGATCGACTAATTTAAAAATACAACTTGACAAATCAAATTCTTGAGAAAAGAAGTGCTATACCTAGGGCACGTTATTACTAAAGACGGACTTAAACCAAACAATGATAAGATTCAGGCTGTATTAAACTACCCGTTACCAAGGACGACTACCGAGATCAAGAGTTTCTTAGGATTGATTGGTTATTACAGACGCTTTGTAAAGACTTCGCTAAAATCACTCAGCCTTACAGCATGCCTAAAAAGCGAAATAAAATTGTAGTAGATCAAAATATATTGATGCATTTCAGAAGTGTAAAGAACTGACTAATGCACTTTACTCCAATACCCAGACGAGACAAACCTATGTTTTAACTACAGATGCTTCAACTGTTGCTTTAGGTGCGGTCTTATCGCAGGGGACAATAGGATCCGATAAGCCCATTGCCTACCCAGTAGAACTCTCGACACTGAGACCAGATATAGTACAATAGAGCGTGAACTACTCGCCATAATATGGGCCGTAAAACATTTTAGACCATACCTTTACGGGCGTAAGTTCACCATATATACCGACCATAGACCACTAGTTTGGCTTTATTCGCTCAAAGAACCGAATAGTAAGTTGACCCGTTGGCGGTTACGTCTTCAAAGTACGATTTCGATATTGTATACAAAACGGAAAACAAAATAGTAATGCTGATGCCTCTCTCGGATAAAACTAAATGCCATAGACTCTGATGACTCACAATCATTGGAAGTAAACCTGGACCCTAAAGAACAAAAGCTACAAAATATCTGACTGAATTAACTGACCAAATTATGGACTTGACGACTGAAAACAGGGACGACTCTAAGACAATAACTATATAACTGCACCCGCCACTGTATCCGTCGACCGGTTAGAGACTAACACGAACTACCTGTTACCACCTATATCTACTGATAGTAGTACAGTAACGGTGCATTCTGACAAGATCTGGAATCTAATGGTATTCCGATATTAAAGGAGGCCATTGATTCAAAATCAAACCAAATTTTAGTTTATACCTGGCATAAAAATGAGGTGCAAGTGAGAAATTTATCCAGGGATAAACAAAAGGTTCTCAAGTTTTTGCCCCTTAAGAATGAAGATCTTATTAAAAATTTCTTAAAAGTACATTAAGCCGAAGATTAAATATTTTATTTATTTCAAAACATTCAGCATAGAAAAGAATTCTCAAAAATCATTATACAGCTATTTAAAAGGAATGGTAGAATTTATTGAATGTACAGAGCGTGTTATATATGTAGAAGACTAGAGAACAAAAAGAAATCATACTGCAACATCATGAGGGAAAGACGTGTCACAGAGGAATAAAGGAAACAATGAGTAGAATTAAAAGAAATTATTATTGGCAGAACATGCAAGAGACGATTGCTGCAGTACTTAATGTTTGTGATGCCTGCAGAAAATGAAGTATGAAAGAAAACCCATTAAGCCATTACTTCAATTAACTCACCCAAAACGCCCCTTTCAAGAAGTTTTCATGGACCTTTTTCAATTGAATCCATTTATTACCTAACTTTGGTTGACGCATTTAGTAAGTTAGGACAAGCTATCGAAATCCCAAATAGATCCGCACCGGAAATCGTAAGAGCGCTTATTAAATATTTTTCAATATATGGAACACCTAAAAAAATAACTTCTGATCCCGGTAGTGAGTTTAATAATGACCTCATTAGGGAACTTATGACTATGTATAACATACTACTACACATTACTACTCCGAATAACCCGAATTCAACAGGCATAATAGAGAGATTCCACTCCACAATTATAGAGATATACAGATTGGCGAAATACGAACGAAAGTGTACAGACGCAGCTGCTGTAATGAGTTACTCAGTTATGGCTTATAACCACACCATACATAGTACAACCGGCCTTACTCCTTTCGAAATCGTTTTCAGCCATACCGATTCTAATTCAACGTTCGCCGCGAATTTCGAGAAATGTTACACCCAACAACTATTAAAAGATCATGCTAAACGTATTAGACATCTATATAATTACATATCAGATAAAATGTTAGAGAAAAAGGAAAAGGTAAGAGAACAAAAGGGCGGTGAAACAGATAGAAATTTTAGAATAGGAGATGTTATATACGCCAAGGAATCTAACATGAGAAGAAGTAAAGATAAACCGCGATATAGGGCTGTCGTTAGTGGTAATATAGAAAGAAATATAGTTCCTGTTAGGATTGGTAATAGAAATACTTCAGTGCCAATTAAAAACATTAAACGTCCTCCACAGGTGGTGTATAATAATTCTGACGATGGTTCAGAAAAGATGGGCCCTTCAACTTCAAAAACTTGAAAAAAACCCAGGAATCCTGCCTGTCAAACTGGGTCGTGCCTCCTTGCAAATAGACAACTGGCTTATTATTAAAACTTTAAACTTAGAAGGTATAGGTAGTGATTTAGATTTTAGTATATTAAAGTATGACGAATTCGTTGCGTTGATAGATGTTAATAAACCATATATTCATGAATTTTTAGCTATTCGAACACATGTAGGGTATTTAAGAGATGCAACTATAGAAAAATTTCGGCAACTTGTGCCATCGAAAAGATTTAAAAGAGGCATTATTGACCCGCTTGGGTCTATGATAAAAATAGTAACTGGAAATTTGGATCATGATGATGCCATCCGATATGACTCATTGATTTCTAAACTAAACGATAATCAGATAGTGTCGGATAAGAGAATTACATTGGTTTCAAAATCTTGGATAGTTTCATCAACAGTACAGAGACCTTACATAACAATACTTTAATTTTAGATGAATGCTTAAAGAGATCGAAAAATTGTTAAATTCTATTAAAAAGAAAACTCCATTTATTCTACTTATGTCTTAGGTATGTTTGACATGTTTTGAGTTATTTTAGAACTATTAACGTAATACTAGGAGAAATCGAAACTGCACTAGCGCTCAGTAAGGTATCTGTTCTGCATCAAGCAATTTTTTACTCTACGGAATTATTAAATTTATTACAATCAATCGCGACAACTGAAAGTTTGTTATATCCTGTAAATGAAAATAACTTAGTTAAATTAGAAAATTGTATTAAGGTTAAGACTTCACAAAAGAAACCAGATCACGTTTATCTTAGAGGTCCCTTTAGTAGGAATAAAACATATAGTTATTTCAAAATTTATTCATTGCCAATTACTATTGCAAACAAAACTATTATAGTTATTCCCAAATACCCATACCTATTGGTGAAAGAAAAGAATACTTGCCAGTCCGAGAGCCTGTAAACAAATAGCTTTGGATAATCAATTCCTGTGCAATAACGACGAAGTGCTGCCATACAGAACAAAGCTGCGTGGAACAGCTCATGGAGTTTCAATCAAACCTCGATGCCTGTGAACAGCATACTGTTGACATTGAAGATCCCAAAATCCAACGAATAAGCCACGAAAGCTGGATACTATACGTGAGAAACCATAGGTTACTTACCAGAAAGTGCGACAATGACGTCACTCACGAACTGTTATGTGGTACTTACATAATCACCGTAAACGATTTATGTGAAGGCGAAATGGAAATATTCATTTTAATTACCACCAATCTCCTCAGATGACCTAAATTATCGAATTTACCCAATGACAAACTTACCCGAACTGAAGATTTCGAAACCTCCCAGTGTCAGTGAAGTGAGTTTAAAAGGTATAAATCTAGACGAAACTAAACAATTGGTCCAACTAGTAAAATTAACAAAATAAATCTCAGTGAAAATGCAAGTGCTATTAACATTAAAAGTGTTAGTTTAGGAACGATAATTTTGTATGTAATTCTACCAATTATTTTCTGTATTGTAATTATTATTAGATATAAACTGTAATGTAAGCGAAATCATCGGATACAAAATGCCGATAATTTCGCTCTTGAGAAGGAAAGAGTCATGGATTCAACCCACACAGAGATACAAATACGTGCATAAATGCTATGCTGACTTTGCACCTGTGTGTGGCCTATATCGCGACACTAGAGTAAGCAATTGTAATAAGGTCTGCATCAAACATGTATTAGAATAAGTTTGCCATTATGTGAGTACATGAGCTTCTGTACGGACATCTCTTAGTTTTATTTTAGTTTTAAAAACGCCTCCACCGCTCCCTGCTTGACTAAATGGTAGTTTTACTTTGTTTATAGTTTATTTTAATATTATTTTCTAGTCTCAATCTACCTTACAATCACTCTAAACAAGTTACAATCTACTTACCTTATCTAGCCACTATATTTAATACAAGCGTCGAATCTGGTGTGTTTCCTGATTTAATGAAACATAGTAAAGTCATACCTTTATTTAAATCTGGTAGTACATTAGACCCGCCAACTTTAGACCGATTTCTGTACTACCAACATTTAGTAAAATTTTGAAAAAATAATTTTAGATCAGATCTTAAGTTTCTTTAATATTAATAAATTGCTACATAAAAATCAATTCAGTTTCAAGGGTCGCTCGACAACTGACGCTGGAGTTGAGCTTATTAAACATATTTTTGTGCATGGAGAATTCGGAGGATGCTTTGGGTATATTTTGTGACCTTTCAAGGCCTTCGACTGTGTTCACCATGAGACATTAATCAGGAAGCTTCAGTACTATGGTGTCAAAACACAGCGCTTAAACTTATTATTTCATATTTAAGTAATAGAATGCAGAAAGTTATTATCAATGGTAAAAGTTCTTCCGGGTCACCTGTACTAATGGTGTCCCTCAGGGCTCGATTCTCGGCCCATTCCTATTTCTGGTATATATTAATGACTTACCTTCCCTTGTAGGGATAATCATGATATAGTATTATTTGCTGATGATACTTCCTTGATTTTAAACTTAAACGTCAATCATTTAAATGTGACGAAGTGAATAATGCTATATCTAAATTAGTGCATTGGTTTAACGTTAATAATCTACATTTAAACGGAAATAAACTAAATGTATTAAATTTACAACAACGAATGTTAAAAATCTGGGTACCAATGTGTTTTTAAATGGGAAGAACTGAGCCCTGTTGAATCCACTGTTTTTTCATATCACTCGACGCAAAGCTTGAGTGGGGCCCCATATATCAAACTAGCAAGCAGACTAAGTTCTGCAGCTTATGCTGTAAAAAATATTAGAGGTCTCACTAGTTTCGAGATAGTTTGATTAGTTTATTTCAGTTATTTCCATAACATAATGTCTTATGGGATTTTGCTATGGGGAAATTGGATTGAGAAACTATTTTTGTTTTGCAGAAGAGGGTCATTAGAGCTATTTACAACGTAAAACCGAGAGAGTTTATTAGGGAAAATTTTAAAGAAATAAATATATTAACTTTGGCCTCTCAGTATATTTACGAAAATTTAATGTATGTACAAAAAACAAAGGTAGTTTTAGTAAAAAGTGATATACATTCTGTAAACACTAGGAACAAACACAAGCTAGTGATACCAGTTTCTCGTCTCCACAGAGTCAGTAATTCATTCTTGGGGCAATGTATACGCTATTACAACAAGGTCCCGGAAAGTGTACAGGCTCTCTATTACCAAGTTTAAATGTTTTGTTAAGCTGAAACTGTATAAAAAGGGTTATTATAGTATAAATGAATATATGATTGATAATAACCCTGGAATGAGGTGGTCGCTACCAAGCAGTTTTAAAATAAATTTTGTACTTAAATAGTTTGTATAACCATTAATGTAAAACTTACTTTTAAAAAGTCCTGCTGGGTTTCTTGCTGGTTCTTCCCAGGACAGAGGTTTTTTTCGAACCAGTGGTAAAGTAAAAATGACTTTCAATAAGAATTACACATGTAATCTATATTGAATAAAAATTATTCTATTCTCTATTCTAATCTTGTTTCGGTTTTTTAGTGCATTACTTTTAAGTTGTCTGTTTTGCGGTCGGGTTTTTGATTTTTTTAATTATTTATTTTATTAACATTTTTAGCATCTCAACTATATTAGAGGAAGAAAAAACGAACTTAAAGGGCAGCCCCTGTAAAGAGGGGTAAAACCTGTAGTTTTGATAAAAATTACTCACTTTTATTTACCATATTTCGTTACTTTATTTATGAGTTCTTATCTAATTTAGGATAGGACGCTAAGAAATGTCTTTACATTTTTTTCTAGCCAC
This sequence comes from Parnassius orleans, assembly GCA_029286625.1. Lineage (NCBI taxonomy): Eukaryota > Metazoa > Arthropoda > Insecta > Lepidoptera > Papilionidae > Parnassius > Parnassius orleans. The sequence continues at coordinate 45,112 of JAGSMP010000879.1, forward strand.
ACAGTAGAATTTTCTTCTGGACGCAGCTTACATTAATAAATTGCAAGGATACTCATACAGACCCAGAATATGACTCGTAGGGCATACAAACACTTGTTCTGTGCTCCCGCACAGAACGAACCCATGGCCTTTGAGTCTGCTAAGCCACTGAGCTACGGAACTGTCATATTCTCAAATTCCTTTCCATTTATCTAGTTACATATAAGACATGCTTGTTGAAATATACACAGTAATATATTATATATAATATACACATTCACACAAATTCATCAATTCACTAGCAGCTCAGAGTTGGTAAACAACTTTTAGTTTAAGTAATTATTAATCATATGTATGTGTGTGTATATCGAGGGTTACGAACTAACATTATGGAATATTTTATTAGTGGTGTTTCAATATCTTTTTTTTTGTTTTATAACTCAGGTGCATAAGAACAACTTTGACGCATTTTATGTTTAATATTTTGTGATAGTTTTATGATTGTGATTTAAAATCTATCTCATATAATTTATTTTTCTTTTTAATCTCGTTTTGTAAACAGTTTACCAGAAGGTTTGGTAGCAGTAATCTAAATTACAATACAGCATAAACATAATATATTAAAGATATTTATTTTTATTTACTTAAATAAGTTATATATTTATTTAAATTAGTTATTTATATCTTAATTTATTTTATATAATATTATATACTGATCCCTCTCCCCGCGGACCTCGTTGCAGTGGTTGTTTCTACACTGTAATACATTACATATACACTGTAATAAACTGTAATACATTATTTAAAGCTTTAAATTTAAATACTACACATTAAATTCGTTCCGAAAAATAGAAAGTGCATAAGTCCGGAAGAGTTAACTCATTCATCGTGCTCACGCATACACTAGAGGAAGCAGTACCGATGGCTGTGTAACTTTGACGAAGATTGGCGGATAATTCTGTGTCATATATTATCTACAAAGAAGGAAGGATTTGCATATTGATTACTACAAAGATTTTAGAAGCAAACTCACTGTTTATGTAAACAGTGAGTTTGCTTTTAAAATATTTTATCCCGCTTTGGTCATTATTCAAATGCAACTAGTTAGTAGAAGATAGATATAAACTAGTTTGGTATGGTTCTAATTAAGCCAGACGGAAAGTATAATCATAACAAACGCTCGAGCGCCACCAGTTAAAGTAGACCTCAGTTATCAGAAGTGCCATATTAGTTAGTAAATTTAAGCGAACACAATTTAAGCTCCATATAATTTCTGCTAGCCTAGTATCGATATTATGATGCCTTTGTCAAGATCACCGACTACGCAAGCAAAATTAGTTGTTAGTGAAGCGCAGAAGCCAGGGTTCCATTAAATTGTTAAAAGATTTGTGGCAAATAAATTATTTATTTATTTATTTATTTTCAGCGATATGGCAGTTTCCGATAACGATTCATTCACCTCTGCTAATTCTGATTCCTTTTATACATTTTCTGACTCTGACTTGGAATTACCTACACTTCGTTCTCTCCTAACCCAAAAATTCGATGATTATAATAAAATTATCAACGTTTGTCACATCAACGCCCAGAGTATTCCGCAGCATTACAATGAACTTTTAGAAACTTTTAATATTCAAAGTCTGCCTTCTACTTCTTACGGAATACCAGGTTTTGTTTTACTTCGTAACGATCGCATTAATAAAAGAGGAGGTGGTGTGGCAGTATACCTGCGAAGTGGTATCCCTTACAAAATTTTATCACCATCACCTTCACAATATACTGGATCACTTGAATATATTTTTTTAGAGATTATTGTTAATGGAAATAAAGTTGTGCTTGGTACGATTTATTTTCCATCTAATTCTAGTTATTTATGTGAATTTGAAGAGGCACTTCTTTCAATTTGCTCTGATTATCAACATTATATTTTGATGGGTAACTTTAATACGAATCTTCTCAGTGTACTCCTAGATCTCGTGGACTGCGTTCAATTATTGAGTCGTCAAATTTTTCTATACTTCCACTTGATACCATATATTACAATCTTACTGCTGATGATACATTGTTAGATTTGATATTTGTCTCCTCAGAAGAACGTGTTGCCTGCCACGGACAGCTCCCTGCTCCAGGTTTCTCGCGACATGACTTATTGTTCATTTCCTATAAAATTAAACCTCCCAAGGTAAAGCTAGTAATAGTGCGTCTGCGTAATTTTACTAGGCTAAATGTCGAAGGTCTCAACATGATGCTTCGCTTTAGACTGGAGCGGTACATTTAACGCAGAGAGTATTGATGATAAGATTACGACATTTAATTCTAATATTCATAAGCTGTTTGACAAACACGCACCTATTCGTGACGTTAGGTTAAAACGTTCACCTGCGCCATGGATTACTGAAAATATCCGTAAGGCTATATCTAAGTGTGATCAGATGTTTAGGAAATTCAAGCAGAACCACACAGACAAAATTCAAAGCTGCGAGAAATCGATGTAATCAGATTGTACGAGCACGCCGCTATATTCACGATAATATCATGAAATCTTCTATGGCTGATATATGATAGATAAATGTAGATGTCTATGGCCACAGTACCAACTTACCATCAGGTGGACTGTGGGCTCGTTTGTCACCCTATGCTATAAAAAATACATAGATGAAGTGAGCAAAAGGTCACTAACACTCTGCGTTATCTGTATCGTCTAAAGAATTTTTACTGTTAGGGACTAAGGCAATGCCAATACAGACAGATAATGCCAATACAGACTATAGTGTTGCCTATTCTAGATTATGCAGATGTTTGCTATGCTGATGCCTCGCAAGAACTTCTAAACAAACTGGATCGACTTCACAATAATTTTATACGCTTCATTTTCGGTTTACGTAAATACGACCACATTTCCTCTTATCGTTCTCAGCTTAAATGGCTACCTCTCCGTTATCGCAGATATTTCCGAATACTGTGCACATTATTTTCAGTTTTACACAATCCGTTTGTCTCTGAATATCTGAAATGCAAATTTCAGTATCAGGTGATTCCCATAATCGTTGTCTCCGTTCTACGGAAAAATCTAACCTCCATGTTCCCCTCTGTCACACCAGCTTTTTACACAAATCTTTCAATCCCCATGCGGTAAGACTATGTATCGAGTTACCGGGCAGTGTACGCGCAGCCACGAGCAAGGCATCGTTCAAACGCTTGCTCTGGAATCACTGTCTAACGTTGCAAGAGTAATTTGTAGATTTCCATTTCATTTGATATCCTTAAATTCCAACTTTTCCTTTTCCTGTTTTTAATTTACATTTTTATAGGAGTTTGAAACTGCTATATTGAATTATGTGTATATGTATATAAGTAGAATTAAGTAAATATATATATATTGTATCTATATATATATTTGTGTAATTATGTTTATAATATGTATCTTAGTATGTACTAGTAGTTTTGGTAATAATATGTAGACATAGATATTAGTTACTTAGCTGTTTGCTTTTCCACCCACAATATCTTCTCTGCTTAGCCTGGAGGTAGACTGGTAGAGAATGTCATAGTGTTTAGGTCCTCCAGCGATTCTGCCATAAGGACTATATCGTCGGCAAATCGAAGGTGAGTGATGTACTCGCCATTGATGTTAATACCGTATCCTTTCCTGTCCAGTAGCTTAAAACATCTTCAATGCAGCGGTGAAGAGTTTCAGGGACATAACGTCACCCTGTCTTACACCTCTCTGCAGTTGGATCTATACTTTATGCACGGTCATTTATATTTTGGATACAAAATTTCACGGAAATTCGTCCGGCAGTTTTTGCGTGAATCGTGAACACAAAATGTTTCTATAGATTTAGAATATATATAGATTTTGCGTTTATCCTCTCTTATTTTGTATTTCAAAACACCGAATAATATGAAGAAATAATACACATAGTAAAAACAAACTCAACGTATAAAACTTCAAACCTTGCATACAACTCGACATTTACACTTCTTTACAGCTATTTTAGATATAATACGAAAAAGTGAGTGGACATGATATTATAACCTTTTAAATCGTCCCATTATATTTATTTGCCAGATTTTACATGTACTCGCGTATAGTTATTTCAAGCGTAGCTATTCTTTAGACTGCTGGAAAAAACGATAAAAAATAGTCCTGAACCAAAAAACAATTGTAAAATGTTTATTTCCAATAATTTAGTTTGTAAAGTCTGAGATGGTGAGTTAGTCACATTAATAATTAATAATACCTCAAAACTAAATTATACAACCAGTGCGTGCTGCCAGTGATGACATACGGAACTGAGACGTGGTCCTTCACTGCTGGCCGTATAATCTCAAGGTCGCTCAGCGAGCTATGGAGAGGGCTATGCTCAGGGTTTCTCTGCGTGATAAACTTAGAAATGAGGATATCCGCAGTAGAACCAGAGTAACCGACATAGCCCAAAGGATTAGTAAGCTGAAGTGGCAATGGGCCGGCCATATAGCTCGAAGAACCGACAACCGATGGGGAAGAAAGGTTCTCGGTGGCAGCCTCGTACCGGCAGGCGAAGTGTAGGGCGTCCCCACTAGATGGAGTGACGACCTGGTAAGACATGCAGGAAGTCAATGGATGCAGGTGGCTCGGGACCGTGCTTTGTGGCATTCCGTGGGGAGGCCTATTATCAGCAGTGGACTTGTGTAGGGCTGTAATGATGATGATGATGATGATGAATACCTCAAGTTGCGGCTTAAGTTTACGGTATCAGCTCAGCGACGCACTATTTTATTAATTATTTTATTAAATAGTGCGTCGCTGATAACGTATATTAACGAAACTAGACTGTCAAGTAGAAATAGGTGTGGGTAATTGAGATGCTAAAATCAGTGGGTCCGTGATTTTAGATCGTGATTGTACGTGATGACGATGACAATGACGATGACGATGACGACGATGACGATGACGATGGCGATGCCATTGACGATGACGATGATGATGAAGATTACGATGACAATGACCAAGACGATGACGAAGACAATGACGATGACGATGAACAAGACGATGACCAAGGCGATGACGATGACGACGACGATGACCAAGACGATGACGATGAACAAGACCATGACGACGAACAAGACGATGACGATAACGATGATGATATATACAAGCATAAAATAGCGGCTCAATGTTGCCGAGTTTCGTATGGTGAGTGTAGTGAACCGAAACATACATAGCATATCACTGGTATAGTTATCATTATCATTACAGCCTTTACAAGTCCACTGCTGAACATAGGCCTCCCCAAGTTATGCCACAGCAAGGTCCAGAGCCACCTGCATCCATCGACTGCCTGCATGTCTTACCAGGTCGTCATTCTATTGGGTGGTTGCCCTACACTTTGCCTACAGGTACGAGGCTGCCATTCGAGTACCTTTATTCCCTATCGGTTATCGGTTCTTCGAGCTATATGGCCGGCCTATTGCTACTTCAGCTTACTAATCCGTTGGTATCTGTCGGTCACTCTTGTTCTACTGCAGATATCCTCAGTCCTAACTTAGCTGTTTGCACTTTCCACCCACAATATCTTCTCTGCTTAGCCTGGAGGTAGACTGGTAGAGAATGTCCTGTTGCATTAAGTCCGCCTTTTTGTACTTGGTGTGCAAATAAAGCATAAATAAATAAATATTCATTTTAGATTATAAATACCACTTATGGAATGTCCTGCAATGAAACAGCAGGAAACCCAGCGAGAATAAAAAAAAGCTTTTATGCTTTGTTGTACAATTAATTAAGTCAACTAATTAGAAATAGGTTGGTAGCGAACATTTTATTCCCAGGGGTTATTATCATCTATGGTTTCCTTAATGCCATGTAACTGGCTCGTTAGTCTAGTGCGCCCGTAATTATTGGCCATGTTTACACACACACATACACACGCGCACATACACACACACACGCGCGCGCACACACACATCTATACAGTAGAATTTTAGTTTCATTACATAGAATTTTCATTTTTTGTCAACATCTACTTAGTTTATACATTTATTTTGTGGGAAGACACTGACTCCTGAGATATAGGTTCACCTTCATTAGAGGGGACTTAAATTTATTTCTAAAAGTTATTGCTGAAATAAAGCATTTATTATTATTATTATTTATATAATCCTCCTGATCACATAATAAAATACTGCGGTTGCTCACATTCTTCTTACCTTCTTCTGCCGGCAAATAGCAGTGACTTTACTGCTGTGCTCTGGTCTGAAGGTTAAAGAGAGCCAGTATAATTATAAGCTGTGAGTCGTTTGTGCACACTAGTTTCCACAATGGTTGAACCACTTACTTTTGTTTCTATAACATGGTAGGACTCCTTTTCTTTTTAAAAGTCCGTCTGAGTAGGTACCACCCTCTTACCTGTTTCTGCTGCCAAATAGCAGCCTAACTAACGTCTTCTGCTCTGAAGCGTATAGAGAGCCAGTATAATCACAGGCTATGAGGCATTCCATCTTAGTTCTCAGAGGTGACAACGCATCTGTAGCCTTTTTATTTGAAGTTTGTTGCAGACGTCCATGGGGTGCAGTCGCTATTTACCATCAGGTAATACAGAATAATAGTGCCACGCATGACTTATATTATGATTGTAGCACTAATCACTAATGTCGCTCAGTCAGTTCGACCGGGGAAGGACCACGCACTTAAAGAATACCAGAGTGCAATAGCAGCTTAATGGTGCTATTTCGTATTGTGAGTGTAAAGAACCAGAAATTATTTTTTATTGAAAGCGGGCATTTCATTTTAGCCCTCAGGGGAAAAAGCATTTTATTTTGATTCTTAATTAAAGAATAGATGTAGATGTCTACGCCACAGCATCTTTCTTCACACGATCAGGTGGAATGTGTTTTTTTTGTCACTCTTATTCTTTAGAAAAATCAGGTGGAGTATCAGTTAATTTGTATCTTCAATGATATAAAATAGGTTAGCAGTACAGTGTTAGAGCAAGAGTATCTCTAAGGGTATCTTAACACATTTATTCCCGAAAAACAACAATTTGTGTTTTGCACAAATATTGGCCCTGTATGGGTAATCCAACTTAGGAGCCTCGATTCTTCTTTTCACAATCAAAATATACAATTGAAAATAATAATTTATTAAAGGCTAATATGATATTAAGTATGTATGTTGCTATTTCGCTTATACAATACAGCCGTATGAAACAAGAAAATAAATAAGGATTTTTACATCAAAGCTTTTTGTAAGTTAAAGCATTTGGACGCGTTTTTCCATATATAAATAACCTCGAAGAAAAGTCTATTTTAACTAACCACTAGCATGGGTCGCAAGGGTTTGCATATATTGAAAAATAAGGGTACACCTTATGGAAAGCACCTTCTGCTTACGGATTATAATTTATTATACGAACTTACACAAGTGATAATAAATAATACACTTTTAGAAGATTGCTTACGTTGCGAAATCTATACAATTTATATGCTCGTCACGTAGTGTGACGAGTTGATCAAATACGCGGCAAATTGATAGACAGGTGGTTAAGGAACATGCTCCAAGGAAACCTTAGGGAGAAACGAATGTACAATATATTTTTTTCGCTTATTTTGTTCACTAATTGGATGTTACGGAGAGTGTTACCTATCTGTACATATAAATAAAATTCAAGTGTCTATCGTTATCTAATTATAATAACGGTCAAGATATAGAAATGAAAAGAAAACAAAAAAGATAAAGTAATTTATCTAATAGCGTTCTAAGAAATACTTTTTAACAAAATTTTTGAAAGAATGAAGCTTTACATGCTTTCTTTCCGAGCCAGAGGGTTACAAATGACTCCTTGAATCCGGGCTGTTACTGAGAATTTTTGGACAGAAAAAACGTAAGAACTGATATTGGTCCGACCCAAGATACAATCTCGGGACCTCATGTCATGTTACCTCGCGCTTACCATTTGCGATTCTATTAATAGCGAGCATAGTTCGGAAAAAGTTACTAAACCACCCTTTCCCACGGAATGGCAGAGTTATTCCAAGAATATTTTAATGTTGTCTTAAGTATTTTCGTTTGTATTACTGCCAATGTCAATTTGAAGTTCATTTCGTAAAATATATTATTATAATAGCTGGCCCGGCAGACATTAATCTGCCCTTACTGGTTGGTGGCGCGATAAGTTTCATTTTACACACACACTTTTCTATAGATTTATTATACGTATAGCTAAATCTTCTTCAGGATTAATAGAAACATCAGCAACCATAATGATATTAGACTTTAAAAATAGGAAAAACATAGCCCTTTTTTTACTCTGCCATAAGCGGATAAAAAGTTATCTATTCTTTCATCATCATCATTACAGCCCTTCACAAGTCCACTGCTGAACATAGGCCAAGGAATGCCAGCGCGGTCCTGAGCCACCTGCATCCATCGACTTCCTGTATGTCTTACCAGGTCGTCACTCCGTCTAGTGGGGAGACGCCCTACACTTCGTCCGCCGGTACGAGGCCGCCACTCGAGAACCTTTTTCCCCATCGGTTGTCGGTTCTTCGAGCTATATGGCCGGCCCATTGCCACTGCTAAAAACCATCACAGAATGTACATTTTCAATAAAAAGAAATTACTGTAATTTAAAAATACATGACTAAGATTTTTTTAATATTTTTCTGGTAACTATTATGATTTGTCCTATCACCCGATTCCGGCTTGACGTCGACTTTTAGGACAGCCTGTATACTAAAACCTATGTAAAATATATTTTGTAACGAAAGTCGAAACCACCAGTTTTAGTGGAAAATCTACTATGTTGGCATCATTAGACAACACTGAGTACGGTGTGTGTACGGTGCAGCTGCAATTTGCGAGGTTACATATGAATTCATACAACGAATTCTAAAATGCGGCGCGTATGGTGCTGACAAATGTGCAATCAGCTTTAAGGCGGTTATTGATTTTAATTTGAAATTTCAAGTTGAATGTTATATAACCTTTCGCAGCCAGTATTAGGACACAGGAATTCCATAGGCAAGGACCTAATACCAATATACGCATCTTAATTCTATCCTTATCTCAACGACCAATATTAAGGACCTAAGGCTTAAGTACGACATAACTACCAACATTTTGCTTTAGTTTTAATCTGATCTTGGCTTGCACCTGAACATTGCTCAGTTTTTGCTGTCGAATTTACGAACAACTTTGATAATCTTCTGTAATTATATTATGTATTTCACTTGAGCATTATTACGAATTTAACATTTGAAAAGTAACTGAAACAGAACGTTTCTCATTGCGGTGTAGTGGCAGTGCAAGAATATTTACTACACCATAAATAGTCCTGCGGGTGTCTTAAGAAGTGACAGAGGTAAACATGCCAGGGTGGGGGCAGCAAGAAAATAAAAAAGCTGCGGTTGCTTGTGAGGCAATCAACGGGGAGGCCTATGTTCAGCATTTGACTATGATAGATGGTAATAAATTAATAAATAAGTAAACTTTTTCTCAATAAAACTAACACACTCTCTTCTTAATATTCAGCCCATAAAATTCCACAGTTGGACATGGACTTGAGGATTTGCCTTAATCGTTACGTTTAGAAGGTGGACTTATGATTCTAATGTCAGCACTTTTGATGCTGTTTCCCGTCGCCCGTCTAGATTTTTGTCATGGGTAAATAGGTTATAAAGTTTCTCTACAATACCACCATGTTTCGGAAAACATAAGGTTTTTCTGGCACTTACTATAGCCACCTTTTACGACACGCTCAATCGTACTGAGTATTTCTAGTTTATATATCATCATACAGGGCAGAAATATAAACTAATTATTCGATATTGAGTAGTAGGTAGGTTTTAATTTTAGTAAATTTTATAATATAAAGTATCTAAATGAAATTACAAATCAACCAATGCCCCCCATTTTTTTCTGGCCCACTTAACGCCCCCCTTAGGTCTCCAACGCCCACAAGGGGGCGTTATCGCCTACTTTGAGACAGACTGGCATAGAGTAACGATGAGCGTAAAAGCGGGAATAACAGCTTTGACATTAGTTTAACATTTGCGTTCAGAATTACTTTTATAAAATGTTATAAAGTTCAAAAAATAATAAAAATCTGGTATGATTGTTAATCCAATACAGCCTATAAAAGTCCACTGTTAAACATAGAACCCTCCCATAGATTGCCTCATATGGATGGTTTTGAAATAGTTGCCATGTATAGAAGGTAAGTTGTCAGTCGCAGTTGTTTACTATTATAAATTGTTATAAGGCAGATGCTGCTGTCTATCTTCTATTTTAGTTTTCCTCTGTCACCTCCTACGACACCCACGGGACGATATGGGGTAGTGGATATTCTATCATTATGAGTATTAATATTTATAAGGTATGATTGTTAATATTTATAATTTATTATACAATTTTTTTTAAATCATATCGAAATGATTCGAGATGATTGAAATTCCTCTTTTTCTTTCTTTTTATAGTTAATATTACCTAGTCATACAACAGACTCATCAGTAACTTAAGCATGTTCTATGATGTTCTCAAAAGGAGGACATTCAAAAATTTGGAGCTTTCTGGACCCACAAGCAACACTTGTTCACAAGTATGACGTATGTAGTAACTATCGCTTTCGATTAGATTCGACCATAAGTGGATGATCCGCCACACGACGCTGCCGCAAGTAACCTATTTCCGCCGATCATCATACCATCGTGTTAGTGAACAAAATTACTAGTCATTATGGATGCCACAAAAGACGCCACTAGTCTCCAATCTTCCGTCCATAGAGGCTTCACAGAATTAACATTATACCGATTGTTGCTCGAAGGTGGTCGCTAGTTGATATTGGGGAAATTGGTCTTTAATTGCCATTAAAGGCCTATATATATAAAAGTTTTTGATATAGCTTGACACGAGAACTTTAGTCGCCGTGTTTTTATTCCGTATTTCGGTAAAAACACAAACAAACAAAAGACCGATTTGTCAAAGACAGTAGAAGCGTTGACAACAAAAATCATAACGCAAGTGACAGAATAAGAAGATAGAAAATCAGCAACGCTTTATTGAGAAATGTTTTTCGACGATAAGTGACCTGAAGAGGGTAATTGAAGAAATGCCCGCTAGAACAATGGACGACGTGCCAACTAAGGTACTGACAGCCCCAAGTGCGAGCGAGACACCGATATCCTCAGATACGGTCGCCTTATCAGAGAAAAAATAACGCCGCGCGAGCCGAGCAATACAGCGGGCAAAAAAGGCTGTTTCCACACTAGAAGTAAAAATATCTGAAAAGAAGATTCAACTACAATTGAAATGTCTGCGACTGAAGAATGGAAAGTAGTAGATGGCCACAAAAAGTCTAAGGAGGCTCATCTTAAGGCATCCAAACTGGAGGAAACGCCCAAATGGGTTCGTTCCAGGCTAGAGCAGAAGAAGAAGTTTTTACGCGTGTGGTCACTCCATCTTGAAACCTCGGAAGATGCGATAAAGGAACACGTGAAAACAATTTGTGGTTCTGAGGATATCAAAATTGAAAAGATTGTTCCAAAAACCAAGAGAGACTATTCTTCATTCAGGATTGGTGTTCCAGAATCCACGTTTGAAAAAGTGAACTGCAGAGACAGTTGGCCAATACATACCCGATTTAATGAATGGGTGTGGTTTCGAAACACCCGTAAACCAGCAACAGGTAATGAAAACCTGTTATAAGGACATTAATGTTTACTACCAGAATGTTAGAGGACTTAGAACAAAATTATCTACTTTTGTATGAATATTTTGAGTCACCAGTCACCGTCATGTTTGGATCTATCAAGTGTCTTCATAGATCCATACATGACGGTGAACTTATCCCACCTGGTTTCCAAATATTGCGATGCGATCGAGCTGATGGCCGCAAACACGGAGGAGTATTTCTAACTTTTCGTCATCGCTGGAATTGAGATGCGTTCCTGTCGGCAATGTGGACACCGTCTTATTTGAAATTGTGTGTGCGACGGTACACCGTGAGGAGAAGCTTATGTTTCTATGTTGCGTTGTTTACATCCCACCGCATAGTGTAGCTAGAGAATACATGCAATTATTTCTTATATTAGAAAATATTTGTATAAATAATAATGTTATAGTGCTTGGTGACTTTAATATGCCTTCAATGCCTGTGGAAATGCACAGTTATATGGAATATTTTAACGCCGTTTGTGGATTTAGCCAGGTAAATACGGTCCGTAATATTAACGACCGTACTTTAGATTTAGTGTTTACAACGTTTTAAGCACGTGACGTGGAGGTAAAGTTGTGTAATGACCCGTTAGCAGATATTGACGTTCAACATCCTCCGGTATATATCAGCGTGACGATAAGCACTGCCAGGGAGACGCAGACGCAACGCTTCTATCCTCATGACGAGATTGATAAATCTAGTAAGAAACGGAGATGGAATTTCTATAAAGTCAATTTTCATATGTTGTACGATAGTTTTCAACAAATTGATTGGGGTCCATTGTATCAAATTGACACCACGGAGGTAGCCATATCGTACCTATATACGGTTGTAAATGAGGTAGAAGACCGTTTTATTCCTAGAGCCCGTAGGGCAAAACTTAATAGGAATCATTCCAGGTATTTTTACCCGGAATGGTACTCATCCGATTTAATACGCGATATAAAGCGAAAGTGGAGGTATCATAAACTGTATAATATGAAGAGTGCGCAATGTGATTACGAAGCGTTTTCTCGGTATCGATATCAGATAAAATATAAGTTAAAAGTCATATATGAAGCCTACCAGGAGAAATTACAGCTGAATTTTAAGGACGATCCGAAATCTTTTGGAATTACGTAAGATGTAAGCAATCTAGACGTAACAAAACTCGAGTAAAAAAACGGTCTAGAGTTAAAGTGATCAGTCGTGCGCAATGTTTCGCGTCTTATTTTCAATCTGTGTAAGCGAGATGCGGCCGGTGCTGGACCTGGCGGCGGAGCGTGCGGCGGTCCGCACCGCTCGCACGCCTCATGCCTAAGCGCTCTGTAGGCCCTGACGGTATACCATCTTACATAGTCAAAGACCGTCACTCTGGTTTTGAAAAGCCTCGGCTTCAAGTTTTTAACCTGTGTCTCAATGGGTTTCGGCCGGGTCGAAGTACAGCGAGTAATTTGCTGTCATTTATGACATACCTGACGCCAGCTATCGACGATGGGGGTAGGTTGATGCCGCTTACTTCGACTTTCGGAAAGCTTTTGATACCGTGGATAACGATATCCTTTTAGAAAAATTTGCGGTGGTGGGTTTCACACCGCATCTTTTAAAATTTTTGCGAGGTACCTGCTGAGGTACGTCGAGTTCGCGGGTTTGAACCGAACCTTACTTCACGTTTTCGGTGTGAGACAGGGGAGTAATTTGGGTCCCTTGGATCATAGTTCGTATTATAGATAAGTGATCTCCCAGAGGTCGTTAAGGTCTCGAAATGTCTCCTTTTTGCAGACGACTTAAAACTGTGTTTGCCGCCGATGCTGTATTTGTAACTGCCGACGACGCAAATATAACTTGATCATCGAGTACAAAAGACATTTGACGGTTAACTCACGCAATCTTAACGCGCATTCTTCAACTTTCAAATTTTCCAAACAACTATTTTTACACACAACAATTTTGACATTTATATGTATGTATATCGCTCATCCAATAGAACAATGACGTAACTACCAAAAAGTTGAAATTTACATTTTGATGTCACAAGTTCCCGTTGTTGACGTTCTCTTTATAGAAAAAACGACAGAATTGTTCTGCCAGTAGTTTTCGTTAGAGGGTGTGAATGTCGTTTGGGAATTGGCTCGGTTTTGTATAGCTATGAGAAATATCTCTTATCCTATGACAGATCTCTGGTAAAGACTTTGAAGACCTGGTTCCGCTCGATCGCTTCTTCAATACGAGCTGTATTAACGTTGCGTAAGTCCCGCCGCATGCACTTGGACATCTGTCTATTCAGTTACCTGTATACTTTCAAATCTACTGAAGACTGCAGCTTCATTTCCCGTCTAACAGCCATGAGATTAAGAGTGATCGGAGAGTTTTGTGTTCTTCTGCGAAGGGTCTTGTAGAACTTAGCTCCAACCGCATGGACAGTTTCCACATGCTTGTCATTCATATCGTCTACTTAATTGCAGTCTTCTTAGCACTGAAATCGATTTTTCAACTCGAGCTAAAAGTTTTCGAGGCTTTGATTTAGAGCACGAGGAGGACGGAGCGTTGACTTCATTAGACGATACCTCCAACTTAACGTTTAGGTTCAGTGTACCTGTCACCATTCGGTGATCGCTGCCAGTTTTCACATGAGACATCACTGAACAGTTGTCGTCTGGTCGTCATAATGAAGTCAATCTCATTTTTGTCGAACCGTCAGGGTTCGATCAGGTCCACTTTCTGTAGGGCCGCTTCTTGAATAAAGAGTTCATCATAAAGAGTCTCTCTTTCTCCATGAAGTTGGCCAGCTGCTCATCTCTTGGGTTCCATTGCCTATCCTGAATTTTCCTACTTTTAGCTCACCGTTCTCTCTTGTGCCTAGTTTTGCGTTGAAGTCTTCCATTAACACTGTATAGTGGGTTTGGGAGGAATACATGGCTCTAGAGATATCCTCATATATTTCCTCCACCTCCCATCAGGATGTACCGAGGTTGGTGCGTAAACCTGTATGATCTTCAGCGAATATCGTTTGGTGATTCTGAGTATAAGTATAAGGTATGCAACCCTCGTCGACACACTCCCAATCTTTACAACGTTGTTAACGAGACTTGTGGACGATAAATCCGACAGCTCCTTGGGACAGATGGTCGCCCTCCGGTGATAGAACAACGGTGTCATCCCCTCTCTTCGGACCTCAGACAATACGTAATTCACACAAATTATTATTATAGTAATAGATGAGTGATGACGTCAATTTAATTCGTAGTAATTAACAATTTTGTTTCTTTGGAAGATTTACTGTATCGTTTTAATTAAGACCATGACCGGTGTCATTTCGTACGTAGGGTTTCTTATTTTTAAAGATTTAATTTTATTATTTGATGCTACTTTTATATCGACATATAAAACTATATTGAATATCTCGTTCTTTAAATTCATGTTTTATTCTCATCTCCAAACCACGCCTATATGTCATAATTGAATTTTTTAATTTTGTTTAAAAAATGGCATAAGTGTATGTCAGATTTTTTATTTGGCATTTTAAATAAATTTTCTTAAGTTTACATAGTAAGTTATTATGAATAAATGTTGGTAATAAACTAACATACGATAACATTTAAATATATAATCAAAATTATTAAAACCACATTTATATTTTCAATTCCAAACATTGAAATCCTTCTCCTGAAAAATAGCGAAAACGTAATTAAGTCGTTGTTCTGTTGGATGAGCGATATATCTTGCAATTTAATCCTTATGCTGCCGTGTCAGTCACTTTGCACGGAGTACTGCATTTAAAGAATGACTGACGGCAGTGTATGTGTTTAATAGTAAGTATACTCTGTACATACGGGATAAACTCGCCCATATAATATATACTCAATATCGTATATGACAGTGCCTGCGCCATTGCACGTGCAGCGGCGCCGGTGTAGCTAGACATAATTTTTAATAACACGTACACCACACACCTGCGCCATTGACCTGCGGTGGTGCCCGTTTGTCTAGCTACTTGTTTTGCTTGTTTAAAACGGACGGAGCGGCCGCCGTTAAGGCAGTCTTGGCTCTGGCGTGAAACGGTGTATTTATAGTATTCCGTTACTAGCTTATCCTTGACTCGTTGGATAATTAATTCGTGCAAACGAATTAATTATTATTCTTAACCCTTTACTACGCAAGCAAAAAATATTTAATTTTATAATTTTATTGTTGATTGGTTTCTTATAAGTCTAAAGAAGCTTAAAAAATGTTGAAAAAATTATCGTACATATGGTTTTTGGAAAATCAAATGTAGGTGACGTACAACACTGCGAGATACTTAGATAATTTTAAAGAATAATGAATTTTGTTCTCTACCAACACTGCACCTGTGGTAAGAAAACAAAAGGTGAAATGGATACAACTGTTTATTTTGAAAAGTAGCTATTTATTTTATTAAAATAAGAAACTTAGGGACCTTAGACAGAGACATGGTAACTGTAAAAACAATTTCGTTTTTCCAAAAGACATAAACGTAAGTTACATTTATTGCAAAAAGCACTTGTAAATCCTTTTTTACAATATTTACATCTACCTTGCGGTACAAATGTTGGTAAGTGACCAACACTGTCATATCGCACAGAATCCGGTGGTCTTGGGGCTGATGGAGTCTTTATCTTTACAGTAGGCTCATTTTCTTTTGCATCTGACTGCCGAATCCTGTTACATTGTAACAGTTCATTTGCTAGCTCTACACGGAATACTTTAAGAGGGAGACTTTTCTTATCACCTGGACGATCTCTTCTATAAGTAAGCCATGCATTGTTCACACAAATATCAAGTGATTGAGCAAATAATGCCATATACCATCGCTTGGTCTTAAAGTTTGAACGATACAATGATATTAACATATCGGCTAAATCGACTCCACCCATATGGGCATTGTATTGCTTTACAATTTGTGGACACTCTATATCAACTCTCGATTTAGCCTCTTTAGAGTATCTCTTAATTTTTTCCTTTGGGTGGGAGTCCACAAATGAACTTGCCAACGTAACGACTTTGTTATCAAACCATTTGACAACGGCAAGTTTATTATCGTTGCAAATGAGCTGATGACTTGCGCCTCTGCCTTTTTCGCAAAGCCTTGTCAGTAGTCATTTTGTATCACAGCCCTCAAGCGATTCTTTTATAGTTCCCAAACTGAAAATGCCATAGTCCTCCCTTAAGTGAATCAATTCTAAGGATGTAAAAATTATCAAAGTAAACTGTTGCAGGTTTATTTTTATAGTTTGACACAATGTTAAGACTACTTTTGCCCTAAGACCTAAGCTGTTTTCGTAGTCCGAAAACAATGATTCCTAAAAGTATCGTCGCCAGCATAAGGATAAAATCATAGACTACGCCAGAGACCCCGCACGAATAAAATTTTAAATCCCCATTTCTTCGGTTTCTTCGGCAGATATTGTCTCCTACTTCCAGCTCTAGTTCCTTTTAGGGGACCATCATCTCGTCTATACTAAAACGCCCTTCTTCTTCGAGTTGTAAACAGTTCAGTCGGATCCGTTCTAGTATTGGACGAACTTTGAAATACCGATCGTCATTCATACTTGAGTTGTCGCAAAAATGGAGGTACTTTCTAATTTTTCATATTTTCTTAGTGGCATAACATCAGCAATTTTAGAAAACCTAAGCCTATTACTCCAATAATCACGATAAGAGGGCAACTGAACAACACCCATTAGTATCGTTATGGCAATAAAATCTTTTATATCTTCATTGGTGACATTGATACTTTTGGTAGCTGCACATTGTACTGAATAAGTTAGTATTATCGGCGATGAGGTCAACAAGTTCGTAGGAAAAAAGTTCTAAAATAATCTAAAGGCGTTTTCGCTGTGGCTTCTAAAGGGGGTTGATATTCAGGTAACTCAACTGTTGCAGCGTGTTCAAATTTTGCAGATTTCCATTTAAATTTTAAAGGTTTCCTAACAAATTTCTTTACTCGTTTGGTTGTAAGTCGAGGCACAGTATTAGCTGCTCTTTTGAACGAGTTTTATTAGCTGGCGAGTCTAATGGCGACAAAACGGATGAAACTGAATGTAGCATGAAAGGAGTTGTTGTTGAGGTTGACCAGTAGGAAACATTTCTTGAATAACAGGAGATAGTGGAACGGTATCTTCATCGGATAAAATTGGGTTTTCTCGTGCTAGTCCCACATTTTCAGGCTCAACATTTTCGTCTTCATCGGAACTTGAGAAAATGCATGCAATCTAAAGATGATGGATATGATCTCGGTTTAGAACTACAATACGTCAAATTGTCATCATCATCATTGGGCTTTGAACAACATTTCTTCTTCAGAGGCACTGCTGCTATCTGAAGAAGCTGCTTTTTCAGGTGGTACCAAAGCCATTATTTTTTGCGTTCTTTGCCATTTTAGCTTCATCTGAAACAAGCAATGCAAAAAAAAAACATGCAAAACCGCACCCATAGCATAAATCAAATACCAAATATAAGATATTTACGAGAAAAATTAAATTGTATCAGGTATCAGACGAAAGTCGAAACTGAAAACAACAAGAACAACTAAGCTCAACATATTTTAGGAGAACAGACGTTCTCGGTCATTTAGACGTTCTTTTTGGTAAAAAATAGATTGTACCTGTATATTTTGCAAAAAAAAATATATATATATATAGAGTTTAATTCGAAAAGAAACGTTATAAAAAAACGCAAATGAAATAAAAAACACTGTTATAAAATAAATCGTCAATATACTACTAAAGGGACAGCGTTGTCTGTCAGCAACATATATAACTCACATTACTTTTCTCAATACTGCAATGTAGGTGCCCACAACATACTCTTTACAAACATATATTTCCTTCTTTACAAGTAATTACTATAGGTTTTACACACAAATTACAACAGTAAGTATCTGAGAGGTAAATAGTAACACATAATAGGCAATATTGTTGCTTTAAACTAATAAATAAAAAAAAATCTAACCTTAGATCCGCAAGGTGCTAGTAGTCTCGACGCCATTTTGCGAGTAAATGACATATCAATGACACTTTGTGACGTTCTATATATTTTTTTCGGTAGTGTTTCGTTTTTGCTATGATATTGAAAATTGTAACCATTGAAACAGTTATTTTTTTTGTTGAAATATTTTTCTATTTGTTATGTTGTTCACATACAACATTGCGAATTAAAGGTTAACTAAAAATTAGCCTCGGTACAATTTATAGTTTGTATTAAATAATATATTGTAAATTAACTTTATTTAAAAGAAAAGTCCCGCTGGGTTTCTTGCTGGTTCTTCCTAGGACAGGGGTTTTATCCGAACCGGTGGTAGTAAGTAGTATTATATTGAATAAAAGTGATTCTATTCTATTCTAAATGCCTTTTCATGTGACTCTTATACATCATAATAATATCCTTCATAAGAAGTGGGATTAAAGCTTTCCATTTAAGTTCTCTATATTATAATGACCATTCTACATAAGTTCAAAAAATTTGATATTACGCAAAAATTGTATACAAACGGTAATCTCTCTTTACCAACTATTATAAAACTGTTCCCAGGACAAATCTGTACATTGAAATATTTTTGAAAACTTTAATTGCCTTAAACTTCTATTTTTGTCTCCTTGTCCGTCTGTCCCTTTGAACACAATAGGCTCTGAAACTATTAGATGGATTTTGATGAAAATTTGCAGGGCTATAGCTTTTACACTGTATTAATATTTACAATGTTTTTTCAGATTAACCACACGTTGAATATCCTATAAAATATGATTAATGAAGCGTCTTTATATAAATTACTTTTATATTTATGTACGAGTTACAAGAAAGAAATAAAAGTATAATATCAAAAATCATTATCATGAAAAATTCCAAAGTTATTCCATTGAATCAGCGCGCTATACTAAGGGCTGTCACGGAGGTAGCTATAATATCTTCTGTACTTATAATAAAACTCTTAGAGAACTATTACTATACATTGAATGTTTTTTCAAAATTTTATTTGGGGTCTACTATAACCACTAGTTACATTGGCTCTGCCTAGAAGTCCGTCTTGAAGGTACAATCCCCTTACCGATACCTTCTGTACTGGACTGTAAATTGGTTTGTTACTTAAGTTCTATATAAAAATAATATTTGTACAAATGCCAAACAAAAATTTTGGAATTTGTATCACATTGTTATAAATAAATATTAATTTGAAAGGTACGTATAAAGTTTTTTTTTTTAAATTAATACTGTATTTTTACAGGTTGCCTCTTATATACTGTTTGATATTAAAAAGGTTTAAAATCCTTATTATCAATAAAGTTGAAGTTAACCTCTGATTAGTAGTAAAAGAACTGTAATAGATATAGTAAATTTAAAAATTGTTTTATTTAGCGGTTATCTTTACGGGCTAATGAAAAATGGTTTAGTAAATTAAAACATTTTCCAATGTTTATTCGTGAGGAACAGACCACATTTATCATTAAAGCGTCCGCCCGCCCAAGATGTATTAAGCTTTTTCATGGTTGCTTTTATTATAAAAGTAATACGTTAAGAGTTTATAGAGCGTGCAAGAGCCTCTGATTTATAAATTCGCTTTAGGTAGTCATGTTAAATAAAAATTAAAAGAAAGACCTCAGTGAATTATTTTTATAATATGTAACCTTAATTATTAGAAACAGGCATTTCTGGAAATTCAAAAGAAAGATAAAAGTTAATGTTTAAAGGTACAGCTTATACGAGTATATGTCTGGTAAATATAATTAAAATTAATGAAAATTGCGGTTGCTACCCTGGCTGACATGTGGTATGTGGATCCCTATATGAAGCAAGCAATCTACGGGGGAAGCCTATATTCAGCAGTAGACTATTGATAGTCAGTAATGGATAATGAATGAATGTTTTACTTGTACGAATTTCAGCACTCTTAAGATACGAGATAGTTAAATGAAAGTATTTTAACATGTTCTCCAGACCTGATTTTCGTGATGGCAGCTAGTCTCTACGGAGACCGTTTTCTCCTTAGAGACATCGCAGGACACGTTTATTGTGCACGAGTGTGTGCTCAAGCACAGTTGCACTCTACTAAAAGTAATTTATTTAATCTTTTTACGTACTACCTTATAATAAGGGATAAAGGGCGGACTTAATGCCTTATGGCATTCTCTACCAGTCAACCTTGGATGATTTGAGAAGCTGTGGCAGGTGTAAACAACCACTTCATAAATTAATAGCACTATTTTTTAAAGGCTGACAACGCACCTTTAATTTACTTGGTGTTGCACTTGTTCGAGACTCGACTCTAACCATCCGGTGAGCCGTATGCTAGTTTGTCCACTCTTCTATATAAAAAGGATACCCTAGACAGTTTTTACTGGTAACGAGGCATTCCATCGTATTAAAATTTTGGAATATGTCGATTTTATATAGAGGGGACAAACGAGCATGCAACTTACCGACCACCGCTGCCCATAAACATCTGCAACAGCAGGGGAATTGCAGATGCGTTTTACGAGCTTTGGACAAGAAGCCGGCTCTTGACGTAAAGGGATCCACAGAAATAATCATGCGAAATAGAAAAGTTCTATAACATCGCACAGTGGTGAGCCGCCAAGCATCCAGATGGTGTTGATAGTTTATTGAATTTAGTCGTAGCTCTTCTTTCTTTTCGTGTAACAGTAAAATTAAGTTACCTACCTGAATACATTTCCTAGAGTATTAAAGTCAAAATCAAAGTCAAAATATTTTGATTCAAAAATGGACTTTACAAAAAAAAATTGTAATTCAAAAGCTACGCTATCACTTCAATAAGATTCCACTCTCTCTTTGAGAAGAAACGGTAAGATACTAACATGTGGACTATTTTTCTCCCATAGGTTACAATCTTACATTATAAAATATATATAAATAGAAATAGAAACTTTTTTACTCAATATATATTATAAATAATATTTATTGAAAGTCAATCTTATGTTTAATTTCCTACTGGTTAAAAAAATACCTCTGTCTTGAGAAGAATCAGCAAGAATACCAGCGAATCCAAACCTTATAATATATAAGTAATAAAAAGAAGCTTACTATTTCCACGCATTTATATCTTTTTAATAATCATATAATTTATTATACGCCCGATTGACTTGAAATTTGGCATATATACCTACTCTTTTCTGGAAAATTCAACCCATAAAGGGGTGAAACAGGGATTTACAGCTTGTTATTTTACATAGATATAGGATACTCACGTTAAGGTTCTTAGCATGAGAACCTTTCTATGAGAATGTTAAATATTTTGATAATTGTATTTCTGATTATTTTATCTTGTTCTATTGCAGATATTCTTTTTAAAGATTTTATTGCGCAGACAGTTATAGTTCCGTAATAACTGCTAAAATAGATAAAACTAAAGCGCTGTACGGACTCGAAACTTTAAAATGTCAGACACATCATGTTCTATGTACAACATAAAATACTTACATCCAGTGAACAAAGTAACAATTTTTAAAATATAACAAAGTCGCTTAGTCAACTGATATCTATTTTAACCAACTTCAAGAAAAGGAGGAGGTTCTCAATTCGACTGTAGTTTTTTAAATATGTGTTTCCTCAGAACTTTTTTCTAGTTGAACCGATTTTGATGATTCTTTACCACTTGTATTTAATACCAAGGTGATACCTTTATATGGGTACTACTGTGCCTAGCCAACAAGTTTCTTCATTATATTTTCAGAATTTTGATTAAAAACGCTGACCAGCAAATACACAGTCCACCTGATGGTAAGTGAATGCAGTGGCACATAGATATTTCTACATCTATCCGCAATTAATAATCAAAATGCAGATGTTATCACCCGTGAGCATAAACACAACAGCATTAAGCTGCTAATTTACGCTAGTATTCTGTGAGAGTGGTACTACCCTAGTCGAGCTGACCCATTCATGCGAAAACCATAATAAATTCATTACTTTCCTTTATTATACACAAGCGACCTGCTCCTGCTTCGCTTAGTAAGGATCTATTAATGTGGCATTACTTAGCTCCAAGTTTTCTTATAAAATATAGTCTTGATCACTTTTGGGATTGCTTTTTAACTGTTAGTTCAGTTATTTTGAAGATTAGCATTAACAGACACTTAATAACATATAAATAACCCTTCGGCTCAAAATGGCAGTTATTTCTATAATACAGACATAAACTTCAATTTTATTTATTTATAGATGATTGGTTAATTTACTTTTAAACTTATTCCGACTACGTAACAGTTCCTACGCTAGCACTGTTGTTATATCCTTAGTTTGAAATATTTCTCTCGGAACATCTTACGTGCACAAAGTTTATGGATGGAGCAAACGTTCCAGGTTATTGCAGCATCTGTTGCAATTTGCGCATGAGGCATTATGACATTAAATTATTCTTGATGAGTTTGCTTTTGATTAATATATAACGTTACAAACGTAAACTTTGTTATTCATATATTGTTATTGTTATAGATATGAAAGTGAAAGAAATTATATTTAAGAAATGCAAAAGAATAATAATAGGCAATACGTTACCAATCGGTACAGGAACCAAGCAAATAGTTAGCCGCACTAAATATTTACTTAATAATAATTAAGGATTGAAAAGGTCACGATAAGTAAGGAATGGTCAAGTGATGTGAAGAAGTATGCAAAAGACCGTATGTAAAATATTTCAAAGGGCTCGATTTTTACCTTAAAATTATATATCATCTATGTGAACGTGTGGTGGAGGCACCTCATTTCGTTATTAATTTGAGGACTAAGATGGAATGTCTCGTTACTAGTAAAAAGAGTCTCGGGTTCTCTACACCCACCAAACGAAACACATCAGCATTATTCTGATGTTTCACGTTGGTATTCTGTGAGGGCGTGGTCGCTCTCCGGTGGAGCCGACCTATTTGTCATTGTATTGACAAATAGGTCGGTCGTTGATATATTTGATCATAATATAACTGCAGCGTGACTCTACCACGTAAAAAATGCGTAATTATGTTTACAAAAATGGGTTGATTTGAACGGGAAAGGATTTTACACTCGCACAGAATAAATGCGTCAGATATTACCTTAATAAGATGTTAGTCCTCAGATCGTTATCGAGAGTTAATCGAGAAATAGATATTAATGTCTATGCGTTATAATATCTGTGTGTGATTGTGGTTGACTGTGTGCTCGTATGTCACTCTTACATGATGTATATAACAATGTTATTTAATCAAAATAAGTAATAAAAAAAACTAATGCTAATGAATGTTTGCATTGTGTTGGTGATGTAAGGACGGGTAAGTCGATTGTCACTTCTTTTTTATAAAAGAAAAACCGACTGACACCAAAGTGGTGCTTTAAAGGGACCACTTTACACCTATAATATACATCTCTAGCAAAGTAGAAAGTAAAAAGAAAACACAATTACAGAAAAATAAATAAATAAGCCGCCGTGTAATCGTGGCTTAAGAGTATCCACTACCCATCATACCAGTATCGTAGGAAGAAAAGGGAAATTTAAACAGGAGCATCTTTTAAAATAACTAAAAATAATAAAAAAACTTCGGTTACGAACCTGCCTGATATGCTTGGCAGCTATGGCAAAATTCAAAAAAAAAGGTGACAATCTATGGGAAAGGACTATGTTCAGCAGTGGAATTTTAATAGGCTGTAAGGAAGAAACGAATGATAAAAATTAATTAATTATAAAAACATATTTTAAACAGCATCCGATTCGTTCTTAAAACTAGATATTTCATACAAACATTTTACTTTTATAAAGTTTTTTTTTTATGTAGATAATATGTGACGGGAGAGATATTGACACCTTACAAAGAGTATTCATTGTTCATTGCTATGGACCTCGGCAATATTTGGGTCACACATCTGACATATTAAATTGCTTTACATAGAACTTATTTCCGTTTTCATTGGTCATCTCATGCCTGCCCAAAATTTATGTTCAAATATGTAACGTAATTTAAATAAGTAATGACCTTTTCAGAGTACAAAATGAATGTCTGGGGACATTCATTAGGATAAGGTTGAGAACACTACTATGTGAGGTTGTAACAAATGATAAGCGGTACCAATTTTCTAACTTTAATGACCTGAAACAATCCTGAATAACGCTATAACTTTAAAGTATGTCACGAGTTGTTTAAAATTTTTAGCTTCCTTTTTACCCGATAGCCTTAGAAGTAGTATGTATGTTTCGCTCTGTAGCCTAAACGGCTTGACGGATTTTAACATATGGGGTATCGTTAGATTTGTCTTAGTTTTGGAAGACGCATACGGTATAAAATTTAAACATAGTCTACATATCGCTGAAAAAAAATATTTCAAGGGCACATGAAGGGTTTTCAGTTTGTCAAGCATCGCGTGGGTTTCACCAGTCCCATTAAATTCTGTGTAATTTAATTTTTATATTATATATACAGCTTCTCCACAATTGTTGTGACTTGGCAACACTTTTGAGGCAATCTATGCCTATGTTCCCCAATGTATTTTTGATAGGCTGCAACGGCACACCGCAGAATTAATGATTTCTTATATTTGCGCGAATATATTATCGTAATTATTTTTTTTATAGGAGAGGGAGCAAACGAGCATGCGGCTCATCTGATGGTAAGTGACTACCGCCGCCCATGAACAACTGCAACACTAGGAGAACCAAAGGAATTGCAGATGCGTTGCCAGCCTTTTTAAAAGGAGTACGTTCTTTTCTTGAAGGTCCCTAAGTCGTATCGGTCCGAAAAATCGCTGGTGGTAAACTATTCCACAAAAGTTGTGCGAGGAAGAAAACATTACCTAACAAATTTTACTGGCTACTGAATTTATCGCATTTAATTTATTTTTTCAGAAAAATAATAATTTTATTACAGTAACATATGTTTGAAGTCAACACATCGTTAAAAGTGAAGATAACGCAATCCATTCGTTATACTAAAGCTAAAAGTATATAAACTTAAAGTTACCTACTTCTGCTATCAAAGCTACGGAGCTAAGTCAAATTTAATTAAATTTTAAAGTTTTGTCATGTATACTGTGCTTTTATTTCTGAAAGCGTTAGGCTGTATATTAGACTATTACTTAGACGACTGTATTTGTCGAAGGAAGAAGTTAACGTAGACTTGGCAACCTCCCTCCTTCTCCATTTTCATCATCATAAGCCTATAGAACAACAGCTTTTTTGCTTTACCAATAGAAATGCTACAGCGGTTCCTCATGGCCCGCCCTGCAGCAGAGATCGACCAACTAGCGACCTTCTATTCACAGATCCTAATACCACACCACGTTAGGTTCGGGAACAACGAGGTGGGCGTGACCCCTGAGTAGGTGTGCCACTCAAAGCCCGTCTGCGCTTTCTCAAAAGAAAGGTTAGATGACTAAGATTACGGGTCCCTATGGAATGGTCCCGGTCTTGACGTCAGTCATCAGTGGACTGCATTTCGGGTTATGGATTCAACGCTGACTAATAAAATGTCGGTTATTCTTCATTTCGAATAGTCGCAATTGTCGCATTTCGAAAGGGAAGCACCCTTCCCTTTCGAAATGCGACATTGAAAATTTCACTAATTTACTACTTTCCCTATCATTTTTCCCTATTGCATGCCGTAAGCGCTAGCGCGTAGGTATGCTCTACTAAGGCCTAAAAATTAAGATTCCAACGTTTTGTCGCATGAAATCGTATCAAGCAATCATAATGTACATATAAGTGATAAAAAGCATTTTCAGAAAGATAAATGATTTTCGAACTTATTAATATTTTTTAAATCGACTAATTGCTATTTTACATAAAAAGGGGTTTTAGTGGATTATGGTGTGGATTTATCAAGTCCGCATGGCTTCATAAACACGATAACTTTTGAAAATATCAATTGTTCAACTCAATCTATTTTTAAAACTCGTCATCTATCATGTGGGAAGCCATTGAATGTAAATGGCAGTTTAATTTTGTTTAGTTTAGTTATAAATATTTTTCGGCTGCGAAATGTCAATATATTCGGTGTTTTAGCAGCCTTGTGTGAATTTATTTTTACTAAATAGAGACTGCGTCACTCAATCAGTTAGTTCGGCGTCAATCGCCGTCGTGAGTGGACACTGTATACGTTGTTTGCAGCAAAAAGATCGCTGTACAAATACACTATATTCGAGAAACCAAATTTCTTACATACTTGATTATAATAATAATCAGAGATTTTATTACAATATTTTAAAAGCACAGAATAGAACGTACTCGTATCATATGAGAATTATGAGTCGTGCACTTTTGGATTTTCCAAACTTTTTAAATTGATGTTTGACATAAAATTATCGGAAAATTGGAAGTATAATAAGGTGATTAGTGAAAACTTGTGTGTATTTAACTACTTTAAAAATTGCGTATAATCATGTTATACGTAATTTTTAATGCGCTTAGGCATGCCCAATTGGATTTACCAATATATTATGAAGTATCATGAGTTAAAACTGGAAATTGGTAGCTTGTCCCGAATGAATTGACAATCTATCCTTGTCGTCTACGTGTGTGCTTAATAGCACACAGCAGGTGTCGGGCGGGGCATCCCCATTGCCAGGTTCTCACGGTCCACTGAATTGGACCGTGAGGAGAACCGGCAATGGTCGGGAGCTGTTTTGGCGTTGTATAAAAGCAGCGGTCGGGGTTTGATACCCGGTCGCTGTATATTGTGTCAAAAATGTCATTATTGGTCTATCATTGACTTTGTGGGTTGTTCCTCGACCTCTTATCCCTATAGAGAGGAATTCTCTTTAGTATTCATTCGTCCGGGGCCGGGCAGGTAAAGGTGCCATGATGTTGAGATGGGGGTGTGGCCCGTTGTCAGCGTGGTTGAATATACCACGCACCAGCCGAACTACAAACTCCTTGATATTCTCCATCTTTAGGTTGGCCGCAATGACGTCATTCCGGACGTAGCGACCTGCACCGACGATGGTTCGTAGTGATAAATTCTACTGGACCTGAAGTCGCTGTCTCTGTCTGTCGCTCAAGAGCGCGTACCAGGCCGGAGCGGCGTATGTTAGCCTTGATCTGATAAACATCTTGTATATTAAAATTTTGGTCTTGATTGGCAGCTTGGATGCCAGTACAGGACGCTGCATCGCCCGCGCACATCTGGCATTGCGGACGACGATGTCGACGTGCGCAAACATGCGCAACATCTTATCTATCCGGCACCCAAGGTAGGTCACTGATACGCGATCTGTTTGGTCTCTGAGTGTCAGTGGTGTTGGTAAATTCCTGAGGCGGCGGTTAAGCAGAGCGGTCGTCTTACCAACGTTGACGGCAATCCTCCATTCGTCCAGCCACGGTGACAGCAGGTCCAGCAGGCGCTGCATCCTTGCAGCGGCGATATGGGCTCTTCTGTACGATGTGAAGTAGGCGCTATCGTCCGTATATAGAGCCAGCTCTTCATCGTCCTCCCACTCGCGTAGGTGTCCCGCCAGGGTTGGGATGTCATTGGTGTAAACCGCATACAGGACCGGTGAAAGACAGCTGCCCTGCACAGCTGTGGTACGCCGGCTCTAATCGGGTTCACTGCGGACTCGGCATCCTCGACGCATACGTAGAACGTCCTGTCCTGTAAAAATGACGCCACTAGCCGCAGCATAGCGGGAGGGATACTCGTCTGTTCATTCAGTTTATAGAGTAATCCAGAATGCCACACCCTGTCGAACGCCTTCTCTATAACGAGAAAGACGCCTAACGTTATGCAGCCGCGGTTAGGCTCGGCCGCAAGGTAGTGCAGCACTCTGGTCAGCTGTGTTGCTGTTGAGTGATTGCTCCTAAATCCATGTTGTGTCGCCCTTAACTGTATACAAGGGCGGACTCTCTTAGTACAATTCGTGTTCTCTGGAGCCTCTCCGTAGGTGTTGCTGGTAGAGCCTAGAGTTGATCTTAGTTTTGGGAGGTCTCTGGGAGGCGAAGTCACCGTCCAAGGTAATTAATATCAGGAGGCCAAGGGTAATTAATATCGGGAAGTGCTGTGGGCTCAGGTAGTACAGCACCTCTACCACTATCGGGCAGTTGACGTTCCTAGCGAGCACAATGTCCAGTACATCCGGACGTTTCCGGTGATCTGCTGGAACGTGCGTCGGTTCTTCGGGACCTAAAGCGTCATAGCTGTTCATTTCTATATCTTCGTAAAGTTCACGACCCGGTGGGTGATCAGTCTAGATCCCCAGGCCGGGTGTTTAGGGTTTAGGTCCCCCGCGATAATGGTAGGTGCTACGCCTTCCATTATTTCCGAATGTCTGAGGAGCAAAATGGAGTCCCTGGCGGGCGGTATGCTGCGTAGATCCATAGTTCCTTGCCCACCGCCTCCATTTTTATGCCGATTAAGCGTATAGTTTGATATTCTCGTAGCTCAAGTTCTAGGTGGACAATGTCTCTCCTCACAAGAGCTTACGTGCCTCTATAGGCGGCTTTTAGAGCGTTGACCTCGATCCTTCTGTAAATATGGTAATTTGGTAGCTTTATGCGCGTGGACGGTCTTAGTTTCGTCTCACCCAGCAGTATCACGTGGATATCTTTTTGTTGAGCGACAGTGCGGAGTCCATGCAGCTTCTGCTGGATTCCGTCCGGATTCCAATAGAGGAGGCGCAGGTTACTCGGGTTACTCGCCTTCGTAGTGCCGAGCCATTAGTTGCGCCAGCGCCTTCATTATGGCGGCTATTGGGTCTGTCCCGGCTCTAATATCGGCCAGGACCTGGCTGCCGACCTCGATTGCGATGCCTACCAATCTCTGGATGGCATCTGCTGTATCGGATCGACTGGTCTCGGGTGTGGTTTCTGTGTTTCGTTTTTCCTGTGGGTAGAGCATGCTCTATGTGTAGAGCGGGCTCTATTTTCTAATAGAGCCCTTTCTGGGGCTCAACCCACGTTGGTATCCTGTTTTTCAGTAACCTGCGACTGGGTTATCGTTACCACTGGGGTTGGGGTAGAGGTGACAGCCTGAGGCTGGAGGCTGCTCCTTCTTATTCCTTCTCACCCGCTTCCTCTTTTTAGAGGGTTGCCTCTTGATGGCATCATTAGCGGATGGCTGCAGAGTCGGCCCCGTGGTTGCCCTATTTGGTGCGGGTTCCACCATTTCCGTTGGTTTGGGTACGGTTGGGGAGGGGGGGGGGCTGATTGCCTCCCCTTCCCTCTAATAGTAGCCCACCCGTCTTCCTGTATCTCTACAGTTTTTGGGCGACTCTGTGGGATCCTCTTGGAGTCTTCCGGGAGTAACCCCGGTAGAGTAATCCCCTGCTTCCTCGCAATCCTTTTCAGGACTGGAAAGCGACGGTCATTGGCTGTATGGTTTTACCACAGTTAATGCATTTTAGCTCCTCGTCTCTACCCCTTGGGCATTGACTGGCAGCATGGTTTCCGACGCAGCGGACACACTTCACTGGCCTGAAGCAGTTAGCTGACGCATATACGATGATCGGTGGGTGACGTGCCTTTTCGGCCTTCTTCTAAGGTTGGGGTGCTGGAGCTTCCGCCGACTTGGGCCTTGGTACTGCTGGAGCAGCTGCCAGTTGGGCGTAGCTTGTAGAAGGTCTTTGGCCATCATACATTGGTAGGCCAGACGGGTTGGTGGTAGGCGCGGGTGGTGTTCCTCCGGCAGATGGGGCTAGGGTCGCATATGTGGTGGACCCCAGCCATATGACTCTTCGCCTCCGTTTTCATACTCCGCCGTGTCGATATTGCTCCTACGGTCCGGTGAGGGGGTTGGTTTAGGTGGGCTCAGTGACCTCGGTGGTGAGCGGTGCACCTTGTACCTGCCCGCTGAGGCGGTTCCTTCATCATCCGATGATGATGATGATGTGAGGTGCATGTGAGGAAACCTACTAAGATGAGTTATAATTTTACAAACTTTATGTAGTAATCCTATACGTATTGTAATTTAAACAAACTGTGGTCAGTTTTCAATAAAAAAATTAAATTTACGAACATTGTTTGTAATTTGAATTACTACAGTTTTTTGTAAAATTATAAAAAAATATTGAAACTGAAATTACTTTCAAGTGATTGAAGGTTTACAAATATGTTTAGTGTTTTTATAACTCTGACTTGATAATTATATTAATAGTATCACATGTATGAATTTTTATGGCAAAATTAGTATTTTTTTAGAGTTTTGTTAAATGTCTTGTCTCTTCCTATTCTACTAAAAGTCACAATTGATAAAAAACATAATCACAAGCACAAACTAGGAAGCAATATCATTTTATACCGATCCAAACGTCAATATTTCAAAAGTAACTTTTTGTTTCATCGTTTTTGTTTTACTACGTACAATCGCAAAAGACTTTAAATAACAGTAGATATAGCTCTTGATACCGTACGGACGCTATAAACTATATGGCAGTGAACACAGTGCAAGTGAATTTAGTAACATATATTTTATAGCTCTGACGACTATGTTGCTTTTTGTAACATATGAGTACAAATACAATCTAGGAAAAGAGAAAAACTTTTTCTAAAATCTTAAAATTGTTGTAACTAAATAAATGGAAAGGAATTTGAGAATATGACGTAGCTCAGTGGCTTAGCAGACTCAAAAGCCGCGGGTTCGATTCCCGCACAGAACAAATGTTTGTATGCCCTACGAGTCATTTTCTGGGTCCCTATGTGTATTCTTGTGCAATTTATTAATGTAAGCTACGTCCATGATACAGAAGAAAATTCTACTGTGTGGCCAGAAAAAAATGTAAAGACATTTCTTAGCGTCCTATCGCTAAATTAGATAAGAACTCATAAATATAAGTAACGAAATACGGTAAATAAAAGTGAGTAATTTTTTATCAAAAACTACAGGTTTTACCCCCTCTTTACAGGGGGCTGCCCTTTAAGTTCGTTTTTTTCTTCCCTCTAATATAGTTGAGATGCTAAAAAATGTTAATAAAATAAATAATTTAAAAAATCAAAAACCCGACTGCAATACAGACAATTTAAAAGTAATGCACAAAAAAAACCGAAACAAGATTGAGAATAGAAAACAATATTAAAATAAACCATAAACAAAGTAAACACTACTTCGGCTTAACAGACATAATATTATGAGTTGAAAGTCTTAGTTAAATACCCGCATTAAGTTTAGTAGCAAGTGGAACCCATTAATTTTCTTTCGGTTTATAAATTGCAATTGGGTCCTGCCCATAATTCCTTATGTATTTTGAAAAAGCGTGGGACTTTCAATATTTATTTTTCGTAGCCTTCTATTAAAATACTGCTTAAACAAATTATTAAAAATTATCCCATTTCTTGTGTTAGAAATTATTCTCAAAATTATTTGTAGAAAATGGATAGTTATCAATAAGGACTTCACGAACACTCAAACAACACAGTAAGTAGTAATAAATAAATACAAGATAACACCCAAATAGGTGCAGTACGCAAACCAACAGTAGGGCAGCCTCACCCCACACACATCGGACAGAATCATGACACCTAAGACTCTCAGAATGATTGATTCATGCTAGTTACCAGCGTCGTCCCTTAGGTATAGTTTGTGCATATTTTGTTAGTATATAATATGTGCGAACTAGTGGGGACTTATAGTTAAACCTTAGCTTCTTCGTATGTCCTTTTTTTCACCCTCATTTCTAACAATATAATTTAAGAAGAGCTACGCAGCAAGCTAAATATCTGGAATTTCGTCCGGAAGGACGGAGGTCTGAAAGAATACCAGTGTTAAATAGAAGGAATTTGCGCAGGAATTGCTTGAATTAATTCCTCCCTTTGTTGTCTACATACCACGTATTCAAACCAAACGGTTACTTTGTCGTTCATACACTGTTAAATATTTTAGTAAAATTACAAATGTTTTACAAAACAAAATATGAGTAAAATTAAAAATCAATGAGGCCAATAATACACAATAACAATAATTTACAATACAGTAATTTATTTATGTTAGTATATTTAATATATATTTATGTATATTTATCATTTACTTTTATATATTTATTCAGTCCAACCAGATGAGAATACTTTATGGATACCCAAATAATAATAATTTACAATACAATTCGAGCAATTTACCAAAGCATGTGAGGAAACCTACTAAGATGAGTTATAATTTTACAAACTTCATGTAGTAATCCTACACTTATTTTAATTTTAACAAACTGTGGTCAGTTTTATACAATGTGGTCAGTTTTTAATAAAAAATAAATAAATTTACGAACATTGTAATTTGAATTACTACAGTTTTTTTGTAAAATTATAAAAAAATATTGAAATTGAAATTAATTTCAAGTGATTAAAAGTTTACAATTTTTTTTAGTATTTTTATAACTCTGACTTGAAAATTACACTGGCGCATTGTAATTCCACAAAAAAATATTTATCTTGAACGCTTAAATATTATTTTTATTAGTTAAATATTATTTTTCTTAAAAGTTTTGTAATTTTACCGAACCGTTTATTAATTTTCAATATTTTTTTTTATGTATTGTTTGAGATTTCATTTACTATATTTTTTTGTTAAGTGACAAACAAAAATTGGATTTCAAATCGTTATAAAGTATTGGAAACTTATAAATATCTTTAGTATTTCTACAACTTTGATTTGGAAATCACGTAATGCATGGTAATTTAACCAAAAATTTTTATTTCTCGTACACGTTTTGTAATTTTACCAAACCGTTAGACAATTCTCAATAAAAAGTTTTTGACCCAAATCCAAAAAGAAATGTAAATGAATTTACAAAGACACTTAGACAACGCATCTGTATTTTGTTACTTAACCAAGAATATAAATAGGTGTCTAAGGCCTACAGCATCCACATACCATGGGTTGACTGCTTATCACATTTCCGTATGTGAAAATATTAAAATATAAAATTCGTCTATTAGAACTTAAGACCGAAATTAAATGGAGTCAGCGCAACGCATTTAAAGTTTTCATTAAGTGCATAATGTGTGAAAATAATAGTTTCATCTTCTCTTAGTAATTGGAATGAAATGTAAATGCATTTCATTTCCAGTCGTTTGTACCTTTGCCTTAAATTAGCCGTCTCTAACTAAAAGGACCATGCTTTCACAGCAATGCAATTTAGTATAGCGTAATGTGTCCAAACTAGCAAGCAGACTAAGTTCTGCAGCCTATGCTGTAAAAGATTAGAGGTCTCACTAGTGTCGAGACAGCTAGACTAGTTTATTTCAGTTATTTCCATAATGTCTTATGGGATTTTGCTGCTTGGGAAATGCGGCTGATTCAGAAACTATTTTGTTTTACAGAAGAGGCCATTAGAGCTATTTACAACCTAAAACCGAGAGAGTCTCTTGAGAGATAAATTTAAAGAAATAAATATATTAACTTTGGCCTCTCAGTATATTTACGAAAATTTAATGTATGTTCACAAAACAAAGGTAGTTTTAGTAAAAAGTGATATACATTCTGTAAACACTAGGAACAAACACAAGCTAGTGATACCAGTTTCTCGACTCCATAGAGTCAGTAATTCATTCTTGGGGCAATGTATACGCTATTACAACAAGGTCCCGAAAAGTGTACAGGCTCTCTCTATTACCAAGTTTAAATGTTTTGTTGTTGAAACTGTATAAAAGGGTTATTATAGTATAAATGAATATATGATTGATAATAACCCCTGGGAATGAGGTGGTCTTTCCACCAGTTTCTAAAATAAATTTTGTACTTGAATAGTTTGTACCATTAATGTAAAACTTACTTTAAAAGTCCGCTGGGTTTCTTGCTGGTTCTTCCCAGGACAGAGGTTTTTTTCGAACCAGTGGTAAAGTAAAAAAATGACTTTCAATAAAATTACACATGTAATCTATATTGAATAAAATTATTCTATTCTATTCTATTCTATTCTGTGGCAGCACTGCTGAAAACAACTCGACTCAGTTTATTGCTAACAATATAGATTAATTAGGCTTTTGTAGATTAACTTCGACAAGTTTACTTTACTCGAGTGAACTTAAAATGCTTGTATTGGGGTGGTTCGTGAGTAGTCGAATGGAGGATTTGAAGCCACGGCTTTAGGAGTCTTCTAAATATAAGGAAGTTTATATCTCGATGTATGTTCTTTTTAATATGTATGTTAATTTTTATTTTTGTTATGTTTGATAAAGGAAATTTTGTCTGGCTTTTAGTTAACGGATATA
Source organism: Parnassius orleans (assembly GCA_029286625.1). Lineage (NCBI taxonomy): Eukaryota > Metazoa > Arthropoda > Insecta > Lepidoptera > Papilionidae > Parnassius > Parnassius orleans. The sequence continues at coordinate 79,885 of JAGSMP010000879.1, forward strand.
TATTTAATAATTTATTGCAAGATTATTTAGGATTGGACCTCTGTAATTGAAAATCTTCGAGCAAAATAATAAATTGGTAACTGGTATTGTGCATACAGTATGAGGAAATCTTTTGTTTAATATACGATTGAATAAACAAACATGTTATATTTCTATCTTGTAACCAGCAAACTATATATCGCTACACGTTTTTAAATCACGATGTGGTTAGGTTATTGAAAATGTATATAAGGTTTACTAATTATATTGAATAAAGTATCTATACTTTTCATTCATCCCTGGCTTTGATAACCTAACAGGGGTGGTTCTCTAAGGGTGACAAAGTAGAGATTGAAATTCGTAATGAGTACTATTATAATGGTACTGTATTGGTTTCCTGACTGAAAACGGGCAGCAGCGTCAAAGATGTGGGACATCTTTTGGGGAGGCCTTTTGGTTTAGCAGTGGGTTTTAATGGCATGGGTAAATTTATTACAGCTACTTTATAACAAACATTTAAACACAGTACTTTACTGAATACTGTACAAGATGTCACCGCACTTTCGCACTTGAAAAGTCATTGACTATCAGCCAACCGCTTATTTCCCTCGCGGAACCATTTTATTCTGGTCACTTTTAAAGGAACCCTTGCTTTGCGTTTTAAAAATATTCTAGGCTATAAACGAAACTGAGACTGTCAATTTTCTGCGATGAAATAAAAACTGTTTTCTGTATTTCTTATTATCATAGTATAATATTTTTACAATGATCAATTATTCATTTATAACCCAAGGGGCCCGCAGCTGTCCGTCTAGAAGCGGCCCCACAGGAAATGGACCTGGTCGAGCCCCGAAGTTTCGCCAAAAAATGAGATTGACTTCATTATGACGACTAGACTCCAACTGTTTAGTGATTTAGAAGCTGACTCCATAAGTGTCCCTACGCATGACCATAATGAAATTTCGAGTTATTTTACGACATATTTATTTTATAGGATAGGAACGCGCAATACAGTTGGTGGGCAACTAGCTACTGACTGCAATTCTTAATACTAAGTAGAGAGGTACAACATTACTAAGTATACATATATGTGGTAGATAGGTACAATATTACTAAGTGTACATGTGTGTGTACGCAGCACACCTACAATACTTCACCCTTTATAAAAATGAATACAAAAAAAACTTAAAACTATATAAACAAATGCGCTGAGGCGCAGGGCTGTACGAGACCCCCGCGAAGGAAGCGGCCGCCGCGGCGGGCGCGGGCGCGTGCTGCAGACTGGTGCTAGAGGCGCCAATCATCTGACCCATATTCTGGCCCGATATTGGAACGCTGGCCATGAACACTTGATGGCGAAGCCAGTTTTTGAACTTCTTATTAAACTTCACCCAAATAGTATACACGATTATTGCTCCCATAAAACTGGCTATCACATATAACCATATTTGAAAATTATCCACTTTATTCTTTAGAGTATTCTGAGCCTGATAAATAGTAACTGGTTTTTCTTGACAATTACCCATAGTAAAAATCGTAAAACCTTTCGCACTAATGCTTCTGCAAAGGAAATATTTCAAATGAAATGAAATACATTATAACTAAACTAACTACCTAAACCTAAATGAAACTGCAGTACACGCAAAATACAAAACACAATACATCTAAAATTACATTCTACTTAAATAATGTAACTTGAATATTCTGAATGAAAATATTCTGCACCTGACAATGCAAATAATACTTTGACATCCATAAAAACTAACCTGATTATTATTTAAACATATAATTGTAATACATATATTTTATGTTAACACTAACTTATATTAAATCGTGAAGGTAACTTAACAATGCGACCGCGTTGTTTTCACGGTTATCGGGTTAGGGTCGGGCGACTACGACGTTCGCGTTACCGGCGTGGGCGGCGGTAACGCGAACCCGCATGCGTAGGCACCACATCCGCTGCGCTGTCAGCGTTACTGCTGCGTGGCGTAGCTATGTTACCATCGCATTCCGTTAACACATATGCAGGCTTTAATCTCAATAGAAACATGTACTTGCCTATCGGGTAATTGAATTATGTAAACTTTGAAGCCCTTTTATCACGCGATATGGACCGTCGTAGGGTCAAAGGTTTACGTATTGAATCGTCCTGAATAAAGACATATTCACAGTTATGTAAGTTTTGTGCACAAAAACTTTTACAGTTACGTGAATCGTCAGATGTAGGCTTATAACTACGAATAATATCTCTAATCTACTAAACAATAGTCGTTGACGTTACGGTGGTTCGAAGAGCTGTCATAAAAATCTCCTGGTAGACGTAAGTTTCGTCCGAAAGTTAACTCGGCGCCGCTAACCCCTGAGTCGCTGCGGCCGACCGCGCGAAGGCCCAGTAACACCGTGGTGGCTCTTCCACCCAAGACCCATGTGACAGGCGAGCTGAAAGTGCTGTCTTTAAAGAACGATGCCAACGTTCGACTGCGCCATTGCTTTGCGGGTGATAAGGAGTAGTTCGAATTCTATTAAACCCCAACATTTTTAACAGCTGGTTAAAAGACTACTCTCAAACTGGCGAACTTGGTCGCTAATTAACGTCATCGGGCAACCGTAACCACAAATCCAACACTCATATAAATCTTTGGCAACAGTTTCTGCCGCAATGTCACGTAACGGAAAAGCTTGGCCCACCTAGTCCTCCTATCGATTATCGTGAATCAATAACCATCTGGTGAAATCTCAAGAGGGCCAACGATATCGATGTGCACATGCTCAAACCTATCTACTTCCGGAAACTTAGTCACATTCAATACCGTATGTCTGTTAACTTTAGAACGTTGACATTGTATGCACGTTTTTGCCCATAAAGAAAAATCACGATTCATACTCGGCCAGAAATACTTTTAGCTAATATTCGTGTATACCGAATTCCAGGATGGCTCAAATTCTGCAAACTATCAAAAGCTAGGCGTCGAAACTTTTCCGGTAGGGTGACTAGCTATAGGTAGACATCTCACAAAAATAGGCTTGTCTAACATAGTTATAACCAGTTTCTTCAATAAAATATTATCGGTATTTAAACCAGACATAACATTCGTATGTAACTATCGCTACGCTGTTCGTTTGCAATGTCATCGAAATTCAACGCAGTTGACATAATCACGGTTTCGATGCGTGATAAGGTGTCGCTACAATGTTATTCTTACCGGTTATATGTTTTATATTTTATGAACTCGCTTATGAAAGCTAAATGTCTCGTTCTCCGAGGCGTTTCGCTTTAATCGCGTCCTACCTTTGAAATGCAAAAGAAGGTTTATGGTCCGTATACACGGTTATTTCTTGACCTTCAAATAATTTCCGAAAATGTTTTATAGCAGGTATAGCGAGCAACTCGCGATGTAGGTGCTATATCGCTGTTGGGTGGTGGGCAATTTTTTGAGAAATATCCCAATGGTTTCCAGCTATCTCCTTCTTTTTGTGGCAAGACTGCCCACGCATGTATTAGATACGTCAGTCATTATAGCGAGGCGGAATCCACTCAGGGTACGTCAATGTAGCGGCCTGTGTGAGACCTGGCTTACATTGCGTAAATGCTTCGTTCGCACTATCAGTCCAGACGATGTGAGCTTTATCATTTTTCTTTGAGCTTTTAAGATATTTATTTAATTCTGTTAGATATAAAATATCATTGGGAGATGAGCTCGATAAAATTGACTATACCGAGAAAACGTCTTAGCTCTGAAACAGTTTTCGGCTTCGGAAATTTCACAATTGCCTGAACCTTATCTTGCAACGGCCGGATACTTCAGTACTAATTTCGTGTCCCAAAAATTCTAGTTTAGTTTTTCCGAAACGACATTTTGCCAAATTAATTGAAATTCCATGTTCATTAAACTTCTTGAAAATTATTTCTAAATGTTGCCTGTGTTGAATTTCGTTGTCACTAGCGATAAGTAAATCGTCTAAATAACAAAAGACAAAATCAAGCCCTTATAAAATTGAATTCATAAAGCGCTCAAAACCAAAGGTCATTCGGGGAAACTCCAAAAGCCCTAATGTTGTTATGATAGCTGTTTTCTCCACGTCACCTGGCGCGACAGGTATAAAATGATAACTTCTATTGATGTCTAATTTTGAAAATATATTTTATCCGGGAGAATAAAAGTAAATTCATTTAAGCGAGGAATAGGGTATCTGTCGGGCTTTGTTATCGCATTCAGCTGGCGATAGTCCCCACAAGGTCTTATATCTCCATTTTTTTAGGAACTACATGGAGTGGACTGGCCCTTGCGCTCTTCGAAGGACGACAAATGCCCAGTTCCTGCATGATGCGAAATTCTTCTTTAACTTTTTATACCTGTCGGTGGCAACGGGCGCTTACGCGTGCACGGGCGAACCAGAGGTCTCGATATGGTGGACAACATCGTGTTTCGCGGTTTTTCGGAATGACGCCGGTTTAGTAATGTTCGGGTACTTTAACAATAAATCCTGATACGGATGATTCAAATCAATGGTTTTAACGCGAGGTTGAGATAAATTGACAACAGATGTCGAAACATTCAATTCTGTGGTTTTATCTATTAACTTACGCGTATAAATCAACTAATATGATACGCTAAAAATCTGCGCCCAAAATTGGTTGTTTGACATCTGCTACCACGAATTCCCAACGATAAGGTCGACGTAAGTTTAAGTTTAACACTAGTGTATTGGTACCGTAAGTTACGATTTCACTACCGTTAGCTGCGTATAATTTATATTCACTGCACTGGTTTGCACGAACTTTTCTCACGGCTGGTAAAACAGACACATTGGCACCCGTGTCGACTAAAAATCTAAGCCCAGAGTTACTATCTGACACACACAAACGATTAAATGGAACAATGGTAAAGACCTCAAGATCCTCGGACTGTACCTGGCTGCTTAATTTTCCGGCTGCTTTGGTTTCCACGCGCACGGCTCCGTACACTTGTTGGCCTTTTCTCTGAACCGGTAGTGGTAGAAGCACATAGTTCTCCTTCCGGGGCCTGCGGAAACCGCTACGGCGTGAAAACTGGTAGCAATCACCGAATGGTTAGAGGCACACTGAACCTAAACGTTAAGATGGAGCGGTCTCATCTAATGAAGTCAACGCTCCGTCCCCACGCGCTCTAAACCAAAGTCCCAAAACCTTTCAGCTTGAGCTACAAAACCGTTTTCAGTGCCTAGAAGATTGCAATGCAGTGGACGATATGAATGACAAGCACGTGAAACTGTCCATGCGGTCGGAGCAAGGACCTGCAGAAGAACACAAAAACTCTCCGATCACACTTTTAATCTCATGGTTGTTTGACGGGAAATGAAGCTGCAGTCTTCAACAGATTTGACAGCATACAGGCAACTGGACAGACAGATCTCCAAATGCATGCAGCGGGAATTACGCAACTTCAGTACAGCTCGTATTGAAAAGCGATCGAGCGGAAGCAGGGCCTAAAGTCTTTGCCATAGATCTGTCTGCCAAAAGAGCCAACTGTCGTAGCTGAAGACCAAGTGTGGCAGCATCGTTTCCGGGACACCTGAGATTTTGAGTGAGATTGAGAGGTTCTATAGGCAACTGTACACATCATCGTTGGAGCCACACGCAAGTGTGGTAACGATCAAAGAGCAAGTATTATCCGACACTATTCCGATGATATCGGACGTCAGTCTAAGCGAGATTAGAATGGCTCTCAGCACCTTAAAACGGGAAGCCCCAGGCGAGGATGGAATTACAGCGGAGCTTCTGAAAGCGGGTGGAAAACTGGTACTTGAAGTCCTTCAGGAGCTCTTTAATTCCGTCCTCCATGGTGGCACTACACCGGAGGCGTGGAGCAGAAGTGCGGTGGTCTTGTTCTTTAAGAAAGGCGACAACGCTCTTAAAGAACTTCAGACCGATTTCCTACTGAGCCGCGTTTACGTGCTGTTTTCGAGAGTCATTACGAATCGTCTCGCACGCAGACTCGACGAGTTCCGGCCTCCCGAACAAGCCGGTTTCCCAAAGGCCATATTAGTACCATAAATCAAATACATACCCTTCGGAAAATTGTACAGCAAACTGAAGAGTACAATCTGCCACTTTGCCTAGCGTATAGTGACTATGAGAAAGCCTTTGATTTGGTCGAAATTTGTGCGCGCTACGGTCCCTTCAGTGGTGCCAAGTTGACTGTCGGTATATCGAAGTGCTGAAGAGTTTGTACAGGAGGGCTACGATGGCTATCCGAGTACAGAACCAGAGTAGGAAACCTATCCAACTGCATAGAGGTGTAAGACATGGTGACGTTACATCCCAAAAACTCTTCACCGATGCATTGGAAAACGTTTTAAGCTACTGGACTGGAAAGAATACGGTATCAACATCAATGGCGAGTACACTCACCTTCAATTTGCCGACGATATAATCCTTATGGCAGAATCGCTGGAGGACCTAAGCACTATGCTCAATGACCTCAATAGTACCTCCCAACGGATAGGTCTTAAGATGAACATGGACTTTACTAAGATCATGTGTAATGTCCATGTCACACCTATGCCGGTAGTTGTTGGGAGCACTAAGCTCAAGCTGTTGACGAGTATGTTTACCTGGGACAAAAGTCCGACTAGTTAAATCCAACATCCACCGAGAGGTCAATCGACGAATTCAACTCGGCTGCCCAGTTCGGGTTACGACACATCTTCTCGTAAGTCTCAAAACCTGAAAACGAAATTGTGCAACCAGTGCGTGTTGCCAGTGATGACTTATGGATCTGAGACGTGGTCCTTCACTGCAAGCCGTATGAAGACGCTCAACGTAGCTCAGCGAGCTATGGAGAGCTATGCATGGGGTTTCTTTGCGTGATAAACTTAGGAATGAGGATATCCACAGTAGAACCTGAGAAACCGACATAGTCCAACAGATTAGTAAGTTGAAGTGGCAATGGGCCGGCAATATAGCTCGAAGAACTGACAAACGATGGGGAAAACAGGTTCTCGAGTGGCAGCCTCGTTCCGGTAGGCGAAGTGTAGGGTGACCCCCTAGATGGAGTGACGAACTGGTAAGACATGCAGACAGTCGATGGATGCAGGTGCTCGGACCGTGCTGGGGCATAACTTGGGGAGGCCTATGTTCAGCAGTGGACTTGTGAAAGGCTGTAATGATGATGATGAAGTATTTATTTATTTTTTCTTTACTTAACCTTTTACTATGTACAGGAACAAAATGCGGACTTAATGCTAAAAGCATGCCTCTGAGGACTGAGATGGAATGCTTCGCTTCCAGTAAAGGGTATCCGGTTTCTACACTCACCATACGAAACACAGCAGTATTAGGTGTCATTTTACGCTGGTATTATGTGATAACGTGGTCCTAACCCGGTCGAACTGATCTATTCCTACATGATCATAATATAAGACAATATATCACAGAAAACATTAAAAAGATAAAAACGAGAAGAAGTGTCGCATGTCTCGAACGCTGCCCTACAAGGATCTGTCGAATAACTTCAAGCGAAGCGTAGTTATGGGAACATGTTACATGGACTTTATTGAAATTATTACTGCCTATCAAAAGTTCACTGCTGAGCATAGGCCTCCCCACGAGTAAAAAATGAAATAATTTGATAAAATCCAACGAATTCTTTTCGCATTGAAAGCTTTTTGTTGAAAATTAAAAGAATTTAACAGTATTTTATTTTATTTGAGATATATTAAAGTTATAACACAATATATAAGTAAAGTAAAATCAGGAACGAGTATATCCTCCTTCGGCACACGTCACTAAGCCGTTGACGCATTGATCGCACCGTATTGTAAAAAAATATTTCTCTGGATTCCCATGTTTTTAGAACATGTCGCCTTAAATTTTCGATAGACCTTATTTGCATGAGCCAGTAGTAGAAGCCATTCAGTAGAGCCGTGGTAACTCAGATGCTTAGCGCTCGCTGTAAATTTCACAGTACGCGAGCAACCTGTCTCGAACCCCGCCGACACCAATGAAATTGTTAATTGAAATTTTATGTGCTGATTTACCACGTGCTCGGCGGTGAAGGAAAACATCGGAGAAACCTGCCTGTCAGAGAAAT